>JAIFGZ020000667.1:0-54543 GCA_019925245.2 Oryza australiensis
CCGCCCCCTGGTTTCAATCTTATCGACATAGAAAAAGCCGATGGTGTTAGTAATATGCCCTAGAGGCAACATGAAGATGTTGGATATCACGTCAATGTTTATGTATAAATGAATAAAGTGTTATTCAGTTCCATGAAATAGACATCTTGTATTGATCAATAAGTACGTGACTTATTTATGAGACTCTTTATGTATGAATCTATTTCTAAACAATCCCGATCATATGTCATATTGTTGGAACAAATATGATTCTAAGATCGGCATATTTATTGATTGATGATCATGTCTCATAGATCATGGGTATGGAGATACCAAATCAATAAACATGGACATATGTGTTGGAGAACACATTGTTTGATAGACCCACCATGAGACACTACAGGAATTAATGTGCCATTAGTTGGTCTCGGGTAGTGTTGGTACAAAGTCCTTAGACCTGAGATCACCATGGATTCCAACATGTGTAGTAGCCTACTTTGGGACTACCAAACGCTATTTAAAATGAGGTAGTTATAAAGGTAGTTTTCGGGTTTGCTATGAAACATGGAGTGGGATGTGAGTGATCAAGATGGAATTTGCCCCTCCTTTGGAGAGATATCTGGGCCCTCGAGGTAATGGATTATGGAAATGCATGGCCATGCTAAGTTGATTGAGGAGTCAATCAACGGACGGATAATCCAATACGGTTCGAGTGAATGGTTAAGCTATTGAAGGGATTGCACACATCTTGCCTATAGCTTAATTGGTATCGTGAGGCAAAGGGATTTGTGTACACATTACAGGTTGAGCCGATATTATTCTTGTATACTATGGTGTCAATATGTGCTTGCTAGGCGCCGCGTTGACGGGTCGGCTGAGTTGGACTCGAGCCGACGATCGCCAAGTTAGACTATAGCCGAAACCGAGTATACCGAACCTACGGGTCGCACGCTTAAGGGGATAGAATAGATATTCGAGTTGGACTCGGATACGGCTCGATCGGATAGGGATCCGATCGGATAGAGTCCTATGGGCTTACGACGTTTGGGCGGCCAACTCTATGAGATACGGATGAGATCCGATTCAAAATAGAGTCCTAATCGGCCACTAGTCCCAGTCGGCCAACTCTATATAAAGGAGGGAGGGGTGGAGAGCTGCCATATGTCAATTGCATCGCGTGCAACGAAGTCGTCGAGATCAATCTCCACGGAAACCCTCCCACTTTCGAGCCAAACCCTAGCCTTGCATCGCGTGCTAGCACACAGTGTACGGCGTTCGTCCCCGGACATGTGGATACCGGTAGAGCGCGCTGCTACGTTGCGCGTTGTTGATCGGCCGGATCGGCGCAATCGGAGCGATCGGCTGTGGTGGAATCGAGCTGCGGTCGGGCGCATCGGAGCGAGGCGTGAACGTGGCCGGACGACTGAATCGGCGATTGGCGAATCGGTGTCTCCGGGAATCGGCTACACTGTTCCGGATCGGATTGCCCTAATTGGCTATTCCGCTGCACTCTACTCCAATCGGTAACGATCTATCGGCCCTTACTTGCAAGTGTTCCTGGTTTGCGCGGTTAAATTTTTTGTTTTCGGCTAGCGTAGCCTCCGCGCAACCCTTCAAGTGGTATCGAGCTAATCTTGCTTAGTTCGGGTTTTAGATTGGATCGGAACAAGTTTTGCGCACGGGTTGATTAGATCAATCGGTTTTACGGGATCGTTGAGGAGAGTTAATGGTAATTGCGTTCCTTGATAGTGTATCGGAACGGCGTAATGTGATTACGTCGAAGCAATTTCCATATAACTCGGTTTGAGTTGGGTTCGAGATAGCGTTCCTTGATAGTGTATCGGAACGGTATAATGTGATTATGCCGAAGCTATCTCGTAGTCCGATCTTGTTAGCTGCCTCGCGCCTACGCAAACCATCTCCCTTGATAGTGTATCGGGACGACATAATATGATTATGCCGACATGGTTTCCGTAAGCAAATTCATAGATTGGATCTATGCCGTGTGCGTACCCCTTATAGGTCGTCTCGATGCCGTAGCTGCGATAAGTAGAAAACGTTTCTACGCCTAACTTGTTTTGCGAGAGAATGCTTTGAGATGGTATGGCCCTATTGTATGTATGAGATGTATGAGATGCATGTGATGCATGTAATATTCTTTCATATGTGCAATCCTGTAATATTCTTTCATACGTGCAATGCTTGTAATATTCTTTCACGACTGCGAGTCGATGTAATCTTCAATTAGAGCTTCTATAGTAGTAGCTTAGTTTGAAGAAATCAAGCATTCGGCACTCGAAAGAACGGTGATGAAGATGGAGATCCTGTACACCGGCATGGAGATGGAGATCACCATGTGAAGGGGGCCATACTATTTCACTATATGCTATTCTTCTTGCTTTCATATGTGATATGTTTGTTTGATAGGATAGCATCCCTCGCAAAATTAAGTAGTAATGATGCCCTTCCAAATGTTGCACCCGTCACCGTTATGCTCGTCAATGGTGGGTCGCCAAGCGAGTGCCATTCTCTATCATAACACGAAGGGGTATATGTCGGACATATACATGCGGGGAGCATTTGGTTTACTTAACAAGACTATCAAAACAGTTTTGGGCCTTGGGGCATAGGTTGGGGCCGGGGCATGGAGATGCCACACCAACAACAAGAGTCACATAGAGATGTAATTAGCAAGGTGTTGCTTACCGATGTTACTAATTTTCTAGCGGTGATGCCAAAGCTCACTAGAAAATTAATTAACATGTGGATCTTGACCCAATACGTAACCTAGAGGGAAGGTGGAAAATACGTAATGGGAGTCTTATGTTAAATTGTTTAACAAAAGACATAGCATAAACATTGTGCTAAACTTTGCTTTTTCTGTTGTAGAATAAATGGCGGCTAATACTACACCCAGTACCTTTAACTTGCGATCTATTCTCGAAAAGGAAAAATTAAATGGAACAAACTTTATGGATTGGTATCGCAACTTGAGAATTGTTCTCAAGCAAGAGCGTAAGGAGTACGTTCTTGAAGTACCCTATCTGAGGATTTGCCTAATAACGCCACGGCAAGCGCACGGAGGGCTTACGAGAAGCACACTAATGATGCCCTAGATATAAGCTGTCTCATGCTAGCTACAATGTCCCCTGAGCTTCAGAAGCAATATGAGAGCAGCGATGCTCACACTATTATTCAGGGACTGCGTGGCATGTTTGAGAACCAAGCTCGGGCCGAGAGGTTCAACACCTCAAAGTCCTTGTTTGCGTGCAGGCTTGTTGAGGGGAATCCCGTCAGTCCACATGTGATAAAAATGATTGGTGTGGAGATTGTGGCAATCGGGTATCTACATGGCAAGCTTATCCGATGGAGGTAGGGATAGATTGCTGCGCTATATCTCGTAAGCCGAACTTGACTTAGGTGTTACGGTTGCCGATAGAGATAAGGCAATCGGCCTATAGTCACGGTTTGGTAAGATTGAGGAATCCAACTTAGAATAAGATAGGGTTTCCGACTTGTAAACCCTTCCTCCCAAGACTATATAAGGGGGCAAGGGGCGTCCCTTGAGGATATTCCGATAGGAGATCAGCTTTTAGCTCTCGGCTTTAGATCACGAGATCAATAAAGACACTCGGCGGATCGAATCCACCGAAACGGGAGTAGGGTATTACCTCACGAGAGGGCTGAACTGTCTAAATCTTCTTCTTCTTCTAACCCATTGTGCTTGGCGATCTCATTGCGACCCCGAAATTATATTGCCAAAACCAAGTTTCGACGGTTGGCGCGCCGGAGTAGGGGCGCGCGTCGAGACTTCTTCAACAATCCCACCGACAAGCGTGATGGGATCTCCTTCAAGACTCGGCGACTTTGCCGCCGGCTTCTCCGACGACTCCTCCTTCGACTCGGACTTGAACCAGTCGAAGGGAAAGATCTACTCGGCGCCGTTCGGGCTCCCCAACGGCGCGAGATCTTCGACAACATCTTGAAGATCAAGATGCGATCCACCTTCTCGACGACGGACTTCACTCGGCGCCATTCGGATTACCGGATGCCGCCGAGATCTGCGCCAATCTTCTCGCCTCCCGACGGAAGCAATCTACTCGGTGAAGACATCTCGGTGTCGTTTGGGTTACCAAACGTCGCCAAGATCTGATCAAGCTTGCTCTCCCCGAGTTGGCGGCGATCCACTCGGAGGAGCTGATCCCCCAAGCTCCGGCTCGGACCGGAGCGATCCGGATCCGGATTTCCCGGGATCAAGGGAGGTTCTTGTCATCCTCCCGTCCTTCGGCTCTGCTCATCTTCGAGCTCTACGGATACCTCGGCTCCGCCGGCCCGACAATCTCTACGGCATCCCTTCCGGCGAAGCCGACAACTCCGGCGCCATATGGACTGCGAGCCAAAGTGCTTCGACGTCCTCATGGCCGAGCCGGATGAGTCCGACTCAGCCATGGCCGAAGGCTTGCCGAAGAGGAGCGAGCTAGAGTGGAGCTTGAGCGCAAGACGCCGAGGAGGACAAACAACGCAAATACGAGGCGACAAAAGGAAGCGGGATCTGCGTGCGGCGGACGATCGCGGGAGGCCATCCTCCAAACACGGGTCCGCAACACCAACGTCTTCCGGACGCGCAGCGAAGCGCGCGTCGCCGCACTCACGCTCTTGGACACCGTCATGGAGCGGCTCCGGCCAACGTGACTCCTATACTTGATAAGATCAAGACCATCGTTGCTGCCACGGCTAACGGCCCTCCCACCACTTCGGCGCGAAGGCCGGCGAATCCGTGGCCGAAACGCCGGACAAGAGCGGCTCCCACCCCTAAAGTCAGGAGACTACGGGAGTCCCGAGCCGGCTCGATCGACAACCAGCCAAGAGGCCCACCTCGCGAGTCCACGCCGAGGCACCAAGAGCGACGGTCGACTCTCGCCACAAACGACATGGACGTCCACCCGTCCACCACCGAGTCCGCCGCAAGGTTCCGGCTACCCAACCGGCCAACGAAGACCCCGCCGAGTGATCTGCGGGAAGTCCTCGATCGCCGCTACCAAGAGCGCGGCCGTCGCACTCGGGAAGATCGGAGGGGATCACCCGATGGCGCGACGACGGAGTACCGGCCTTCACTCGGGAGCTCCGCCGAGTGCATTGGCCGAGTGGCTTTAAGCCCACGGGGATTGAAAGGTACGATGGCAAAACCGACCCGAATCTTGTTTAAGCTGTATATACCCTTGCCATCCGAGCTGCGGTGGCGACAACAAAGCCATGGCCAACTACTGCCCGTGGCCCCTCGCAAACTCGGCCGAGGAAATTGGCTCACAAGCCCGCCAAGAGGCTCAATCGGCTCATGGAGTGAGCGAGGGACCACTTCATCGCCAACTTCCAAGGCACCTTCGAGAGGCCCGGCACGCACTTCGACCTTTACAACGTCATCCGAAGCCGGACGAGCCTCGAAGGATTACATTGTCGCTTCTCCGAGAAGCGCAACAAGATCCCGAACATCACCGATGACATCATCATCGCCGCCTTCCGGAAGGGAGTCCGTGATGAGCTGCTTATCGGCAAGTTCGGACGCAAGCCACCGAAGACGGTGAAGCGAGATGTTTGAGACGGCGAACTCATACGCCAAATCAAACGACGCCATTAAAGCCGCCCGTCAAGACCGGCCCGACGGAAGGGAGGACAAGCGGGCGGAGGAAGCCGAAATCCTAAGAAGGATGGCGGCAACAACGGCAACCAGGGCCGAAAGATCGCAAGCGCCGATCCGAGACCACAGTGGCCGCAACCTCCAATACTCAACGCCGTCCCGAGTCGCCGCCTACGACGCCATCATGAACGCCCGGTGCACCCACCATCGAATCACAAGCACGCGGCGAAGGGCGCTTCATCTACAAGCGGTTCGGCGACAATACGCGGCGCGGCTCAACAAGAAGCCGGGCCGACGAGGGTGGCCCATCGCGCCAAAAAGAACAACGCGGCTGAAAATGCCGAACCTTTTCAAGACCCGGTGGGGAGCTCAACCACATCTTCGGAGGCCCGCTAGCTTATGAATCCAAGAGGAAACAAAAGCTAACCGACCAGGGAGGTCAAGCGGCTCAACCTGAAGTCCCTCAATATCTGCGATGGTCGGAGGTGGCCATCACCTTTGACCGCTCGGATCATCCCGACCGAGTGGTCCACCCGGGACGATATCCACTCGTCCGGACCCGTGGTCCGCAACATCGAGCTTAAGCGCGTCCTCATCGATGGGGCAGCGCCCTCAACATCTGTTTGCCAAGACCATGGATGAAAAGCGAGATCCCGAGGTCCGAACTCAAAGCAAGCTCAGCCCCCTTCCACGGAGTTATCCGGGGCTATCTTCAACTCCACTCGGGCATATCTCCTCCCGGTCACCTTCGGAGCCCGAGAGAACTTCCGAACGGAGAACGTCACCTTCGAGGTGGCCGACTTCAAAACGCATATCACGCCATCATCGGAAGGCTGCGCTTGCTAAGTTCATGGCGATCCCTCACCACACCTACCTCGCATGAAGATGCGGGTCCCAACGGCGTCATCACTCTTCGCAGCGAGGTGAAGCAAGCCTTCACATGCGACAAGGAAAGCTGCGACATGGCCCAATCTCGTGAGAGATTACGTGGCCAACAAGAAGTCCGATTGGCTGCATCAACTTCGGCGAGAGGGCGAAGTCCCGCGAAAAAGATAGCCAAATCGGGATCCGGCGACGCCAAGACCAAGAAGATCTCCCTTGATTCGTCCGATCCCTCCAAAGCTGCGTAATCGGCGCCGACCTAGATCCTAAATAGGAAAGCGCGCTCGTCACCTTCCTCCAAAATAATAAAGATGTTTTTGCTTGGAAACCATCGATATGCTGGAATTCCTAGGGAGGTGATCGAGCACTCTTTGAACGTCAAAGATGACGCCAAACCAATAAAACAACGATTACGCAGGTTCGCACAGGATCGAAAAGACGCGATCAAAGAAGAACTTGCAAAGCTCTTGCGCCTGGCTTCATCAAAGAAGTCCTTCATCCCGACCGGTTAGCCAACCCGGTCCGGTCCGCAAGAAAACGGGGCAATGGCGCATGTGTGTCGACTACACCGACCTCAACAAAGCCTATCCCAAAGATCCGTTCGGGCTGCCTCGCATCGACCAAGTCATCGACTCAACAGCCGGCTGCGAACTCCTGAGTTTCTTGGATTGTTACTCGGGCTATCACCAAATCAGCTTGAAAGAATCCAACTGCTTGAAAACATCGTTCATCACGCCATTTGGGGCTTACTGCTACATCACCATGCCTTTTGGCCTCAAGAACGCCGGAGCCACATACCGCGCATGATCCAAAGATGTTTCCGGACGCAGATCGGCAAAAACGTTGAAGCTTATGTCGACGATGTTGTCATCAAGACCAAGCGAAAAAAGACCGATCGCCGACTTAGAAGAAACCTTTGCAAACATCCGAGCCTTCGAATGAAGTTGAACCCGGAGAAGTGCACCTTCGGCGTCCCATCGTGCAAGCGCTCGGCTTCATGGTATCACATCGCGGCATTGAAGCAAACCCGAGAGAAGATCAACGCTATCTTAAGCATGAAGCCCCCTAGTAATCGGAAAGACGTCCGAAGCTCCCGGCTGCATGGCGGCACTAAGCCGCTTCATATCCCGACTCGGCGAACGAGGCATGCCCTTCTTCGAGTTCTTGAAGAAGACGAGACGACTTCCGGTGGACCCCGAAGCCGACAAGGCCTTTGAAGATTTCAAAGAATTTCTTACCACGCCACCCGTCCCGGCTTCACCTCGCCCAGGGAACCCCTGTTTTGTATGTTTCAGCCACTCACCAAGTGGTTAGCACGGTCCTTGTGGTTGAACGAGAAGAAGAAGGACGGGCCCGGAAGATTCAAAGGCCAACTTACTTTGTCGAAGTATTGGCAGGAGCCAAAATCCGATACCCCGGTACAAAAATTACTTTATGGTGTTCTAATAACCGCGAGGAAATTGGCACACTACTTTCGGGGCACTCGGTCACCGTCATCACCTCTTTCCACTCGGCGACGTCATCCACAACCGCGAGGCAACAGGGCGCATCGCCAAGTGGGCCCTAGAACGTGCGCTGGACTTGACTTTTAAGCCCGGGACGTCCATTAAGTCACAAGCCTTAGCGGACTTCGGCCGAGTGGACTGAACAACAAGAACACGTGCCTTGGGAAGACCTCCAACACTGGACCATGCACTTGACGGATCCAAGAGGATCACCGGCTTGGGAGCGGAGTCGTGCTGATCTCCCGATTGGGGAAAGGCTAAGATATGCCCTTCACCTCCACTTCTCCGCATCACACAACGTCGCCGAATACGAAGCTCTTTTACATGGATGCGGCCTCGCAGTCTCACTCGGATTCGTCGGCTTATTGTGGCGACTCCCAGCTGGTCGTCAATCAAGTGATGAAAGGCGGGTCCGCTTAAACGACACTATGGAGGCCTACCGACAAGAGGTCCGCAAGCTTGAGGACAAGTTTGATGGGCTAGAACTCTCACATGTCCGAGACATAACAACGAAGCGCCGACGAGCTAGCACGGTTCGGATCCAAGCGCGAAGGCTGCTCCAACGAGATGTCTTTGTCGAACATCTTTACGAGCCAACCGTCATGGCAAAGACAGCTCCCAACGAGCAAACCACGAACGAAGTCACCATGATCGATACCGGCGGAGGACGCCACTCATCAAATTCTTAACTCGGCAAGAGGCGTCGGATGACCGGGATGAAGCGAACGCGTCCGGCGTCGTTGCCAAGCGTACGTCATGGTCGACTCCGATCTATACAAGAGAAGCCCTCGGAATTCTAATGAGGTGCATCACACCGAAGAAGGAAACAATTACTCCAAGATATCCACTCGGGCATATGCGGAAGCCACGCGGCGCACGCACTCGGTCGGCAAAGCTTACGAGCAAGGATTCTTCGGCTCACCACGGTCTCCGACGCGGACAAAGTCGTAAGAACTGCGAAGGCTGCGTTTTCGCCAGCAAAGCCATGTCCCGGCCCGGGAGCTTCAAACAATCCCACTTTCCTGGCCGTTCGCGGTATGGGGCTGGACATGGTTGGCCCTTTCAAGAAAGCTCCAGGAGGTTTCACACACCTCTTCGTCGCAATCGACAAGTTATCCAAGTGGATTGAAGCCAAGCCGGTTGCCACAATCACTGCCGACAAAGCGCGAGACTTTTCCTCAACATCGTGCACCGCTTCGGCGTCCCCAAACAGAATCATAAGCGATAACGGGACTCAATTCACGGGAGGCATCTTCAAGGATTTCGTGAAGACTTCGGGATCAAGATCGCTACGCATCGGTAGCCCACCCTAAAAGCAACGGGCAAGTCGAGCGAGCAAACGGCATGGTCCTTCAAGGCATCAAGGCTCGCGTTTTCGGACCAGGCTAAGCCCTTACGCCGGCAAGTGGGTCCAAGAACTTCCCTCGGTCCTATGGTCCTGCGAACCACACCCGGTCGGGCCACCGGCCAAACTCCTTTCTTTTTGGTCTATGGCGCGAAGCCATGTTGCCAAACGAGATGGAGTATGAGTCCCTCCGGGTTCGCGGCTTCAACGATGAACGCTACGACATCGGCCGAGTGGATGACCTCACCCGATTGGAAGAGGCCCGCGAGGCGGCCGTCATCCGGTCGGCCAAATACCTTCAAGGGCTCGGAAGATACCACGGTCGCAACTGAGAACACGAGCTTTCATTGTTGGCGACTGGTCCTACGCAAGATCCGGACCACCAAAGACCGACACAAGTTATCTCCCTTATGGGAAGGACCGTATATAATCTCCGAAGTGACTCGGCCGGTGCTTACCGGCTAAAGCGCGAAGACGGGTCCATGGTAGAGAACTCTGGAACATCGAGCATCTTCGACGGTTTTACGCCTAATTTGGCTAAGGCCTCATGTTTTCCTTTGCCAACCTCAAGCAAGATGATTTCTTGAGCTAGCAGTCGGGGGCTGATACACATATCAATAAAGCTCAAATTTTCCTCATCAAATTTTTGTGCACAATTTGGTTTATCATTGTTTAATGTCCTTCGACTCGAGCTCGGTGTCTAAGGGCGAGAGTTTTCCGATGACCTAATCGAGCCTAGGCTTGATGACACAGACGAAAACTACTTAAGAAATTTCACGCAAAGGCTCGAATCAAGGCATTGACATAAATAAACTAAAAATAGTCACAAAGATTCCACGTCGAGTGTTACAATTACAAGATATCTACAAAGCAAAGTCGAATACGGTTCGAGCTTAAAATTGTTCACTACATCCAACGATATCTTCTTCGCCGCCTCTTGCGCCTCGCGAGCATATCCAAGGCTTGCTCATCTGTTGTTCCTCGGCGAAGCCCTCCCGATTGAATGGATGTCCACTCGGGGTAGGGACTTGAGTCGTGCAAGAGCCGGACCAGCCCCCATGTTGGCCGCTTCGGTGATGTTCTTCGAGATTTTGTTCGGGCAGCCACCGAAGCTTGTCGAAGATCTCGATTGGCTCAGCGAGCTGGCCCCAACTCCTTGATCAAACAAGGATGCCAAGATCGGCGTGGCGGCGTTGGCGACCTCTTCCCGTATCTCGTCGCTGGACTTGATCCGCCCAAGTAAGACATCATATTGGGCTCGGGTCTTCATCTTATAAGCTGCAAGGAGTCCCGGATCATTCAAGGCACTCGGAAATGAAGCGGCACACGGGATTTGACTTCAAAGAAGGTTACCTTCAAATTCGGCCTCCATTTCGGCCTTGTCGAGGCTGACCGCTTCCAGCTGGACTTGAAGCGAGTGGACCTCCGAAGAATTTCCTACAACGAAAGAGGGTTAACAATAGCCAAGATCAACATAAGAATCATAATGAAGCTGGGAGAGGCGGGCTTACTTCCGATTGATCCGCGGAGGTCGAGGTTCGCTTCCCGAAGCTCCGAGATCTCCCTCCTTAAAGCGGCCTCCTTGATGCGGCCTCCTCCCGAGTGGCCTTCGGTTCGCCGTGAACGTCCTCCAAGGAGTTTAAGTGGGGGACTAGCTTCTCCAAGACTTCGGATTTTGCCATTGAGCGGCAATATTCTTTCGCATGCGAAAGCGAAGAATGATCGAATGAAGGATAACGAAGAAATAATCAAAAAGAAAGACGAATGCTTACGTTGAGCAGTCGGGTCGCCTCATTTAGGCTCTCGACAAGGGCATCCCTTTCATCTCTTTCGGCTTGCCGGTCTAGGATGATGCCTGTTTCTCGCCTTCAGAGTCCCGCCACTCGATTCGATCGGAGGAACCCGGGTCTCGGAGAGGCGCAACACAGGGATCTCTTCTACCGTGGCGGCAAACAAGAAAGACCAATGAAGACATGAGGAATTCAAAATTGAAAGAACGAAGGAACGCTTCGAAGCAAGTCTCACCGGTTTCGGTGGCTGCCTGCCTAGGTGGGGCAGCCGGACTCTTCTTTTTCTTCGGGCTCTGCGCCGAGTGACCCCGGTCGGGCGCTTGGGCCGCAGCCGTGGGTTTCCCGGCCGGCTGGTTTCCGATCGGGATTTCCCGACGCGTCGGGGCTCCTCCCTTGGGCGCTCTCCTTCGAGGTGAAGGATGTTTCTCGGAACGCTCGCACTCGGTTGCGGGCTCCGGGGTTTTGGCTCTGATGGCCTTGGCACTTCGGGAGCAGCGCCCGGGGTTGGCCCTTCACCCCCTCCAACAGGATCTATATCCTGGGGCCTCCTGTGAAAATGAATACAGCGAAGATAAAGAAAAGTTTTCCGCGAAAGAGTTCAAGACTTCGGTTTGAGCATACCGGATGACCGGCGGATCTTCGGCGCCGTCCGCGGTGATCGCCTTAGAGGCGGGGTCTCGGCCGGAGGAGCCGGGATGTCGTCATCCGAGTCCTCGATGATCAGCCGCCTTTGCTTGCGCGCTTGTTCGAGTCCTCACTCGCGCCGCCCGCTTCCCGGCTGGATCAGCTTGGATTTTGATCCCGCCGGCTTCTTGGCGGGCGACGCGGCGCGTCAACATGAGCCACCTTATATGGCTTGGAGGTGATAGAGGCGTTTTCTGCAGAAGAGAGAAAATGTGACACTAAGAGACAAGACGTCAAGATTGAAAGATACTATGAAGCATCCAATCGGCTTAGGAGGAGGAGGTCGGTGGATCTTGAATGGAAGGAGCTGGCGTATGAGGGCCCGCTCGACGAAATCCCGGATGAGAAGAGTTTGTACATCCGAATCTTCAAGATTTCGTATGTGAGTGGATCCGGGCTTCCCGATTGGGGTCCGTCCCGCCTTCATACTCGAAGGCCGGCTTCGACCGCTCCTTGATCGGCGCCGGTCGGCACGATGAAGTGCCGAGTGATTTGTTCCCCGCGAAGATTCTTCTTCTTCATCGCCAGGGTCTTCGCGAGTAGATCGTTGGCCTCATCCCAATCTTGGGCTACCGGCACGGTGCTCCAAGATGGCTTAGGGATAGGAGGAAGACCAACAAAGGCGGGCAGACGGGGTTCGAGATTATTGATGTAGAACCAGCCCGCATGCCAACCTTTGTTGGAAGATTTCAAAGGGAGAGAAAAGTAGTCTTTGCGGAGAGATCCGCGAAGCTGAAAGCCTGCCCCGCCAACGACGCAAGGTTGATCCTTGTTCGAATGGGGTTTCAGATAAAACATACGACGGAAGAGATTAAAATGAGGAAGAATGCCGAGGAAGGCTTCACACACATGAATGAAGAGTGCTATGTGAAGCATCGAGTTGGGGTTCGAGATGGTAGATGTGAAGACCATAGTAGTCCAAGAGCCCCAGAAAGAACTCGGAGGTGGGAAGGCTGAACCCGCAATAGAAAAAGGAAGTAAAGACAACGAGCTCACCGGTGTTTGGGGTTGGGAAGTCCTCCCCGCCGCCGGGCGCCATCCCACAAGTTCCTTGGGCGGAAGCACGCCGTGCTTCACCATCTCCTTAAGGGTGTATTCCCTCACATCCGAGGTGGCCCCTTGCTCGAACGGAATCCTTTTTTCGTCCGCCATAAGAATGGGTTGATGGGAAGTGGATCTGGCTGAGGAAAGTTGGATCTTTGGCGATGGAATGTGGGAGAGTTGGCTGTGGAGGCTGGTTGTTGCGAGAGATCGAGCTCTTAGATGGACGGATTTGGGAGCGCACGAGTCTAGGGTTCTCCGCGGTGAAGCTGTTGAACAGTGCCGTGAGAAGGGGAATCGTTTGGAAGATGAAGAGGCGGGGACGACCTCGTGTCTTTATAAGAAAGATTTGAGGGTTGCGCTAGGTTTTCGGTGAGTGGGCCGAGCCCATAAGGAAATCTACGGCCCAGCTAAGGTGTGGTACGATACGTGTCCTTAGGGACTTAAGCGGATGAGCTTAAGCGGATTTGCCCCTGGCAATATGCGCGTGTCCGAGTGCCCTATACCTTTAAAGATCCTTCCATACCGCGGTTTGCTTGATTTCATGAGAAGCTGGCACGATGCAATTTGGAAGGTGACCAACAGTAGAGTTTTTATAGCCGCCTTGGTGAACAAGGGCTGTTTGGTTTTTTGGCATTTGGTTTGGTAATCTTACCGATCTTGTTTATTTTCCACCTTGGTGAAGATCTTTATAAGATTGAGACCAGTATTATGGCAAAAGCTATTTAAGAACTTGGTCATATTTTTCATATGATTGAAAGAACTTGTTTTCCCATGAGGGATGATTAAAATATTTATTCGAAATTACTCGGGCAAAACCACTCGGATAAGCAAGAGCTTGCCGAGTGCCTTTTCCCATGAGGGTTGATTGGATTGTTTGTTCGAGATGACTCGGACAAATTCACTCGGATGAGTATGAACTTGCCGAGTAACAAGATTTCAGTGATTGCTTTAGCGTGAGCTAAGCATCTACATGAGAATAATTTTTTATAGTTCTTGACTATATGCTTAGTCTATTTTTGACTAACCACATAGTCGGGGCTACACCTATAATTAGGTGCATCGGGAGATGCACCTAGATATTTATTTTTGAGAAATTTTTTATGTATATTTTTCCAGCCCTTCACAGTCTTTGGAGCCACTCGGGAAGATTCAGGCGAGATGATGGAATCACTCGGCGCCAAAAGCACTCGGTCAAAGAGATTTTTGGTTGGGTGCTGCTTTGGTCGAAGCGAGTTGTCTCGTCGGCGAAAGGACTCGGGGCTCTTGTGGAGATTGTGGCAATCGGGTATCTACATGGCAAGCTTATCCATGGAGGTAGGGATAGATTGCGCCTGCTATATCTGTAAGCCGAACTTGACTTAGGTGTTACGGTTGCCGATAGAGATAAGGCAATCGGCCTATAGTCACGGTTTGGTAAGATTGAGGAATCCAACTTAGAATAAGATAGGGTTTCCGACTTGTAAACCCTTCCTCCCAAGACTATATAAGGGGGGCAAGGGGCGTCCCTTGAGGGATATTCCGATAGGAGATCAGCTTTTAGCTCTCAGCTTTAGATCATGAGATCAATAAAGACACTCGGCGGATCGAATCCACCGAAACAGGAGTAGGGTATTACCTCACGAGAGGGCCTGAAACTGTCTAAATCTTCTTCTTCTTCTAACCCATTGTGCTTGGCGATCTTGCGACCCCGAAATTATATTGCCGAAACCAAGTTTCGACAATTGGCTACATTGAGAGTCTGGAAAAACTAGGTTTTCCCCTTAGCCAAGAGTTGGCTACAGACGTGATTCTCCAGTCGCTCCCTCCGAGCTTCGAGCCATTCATATTGAATTATCACATGAACAATATGGATAGGACCTTGGCTGAATTGCATGGGATGCTAAAGGCAGTGAGGAGAGTATCCGAGAAAACGGTCATCATGTGATGATGATGCGAAGGCTAAGCGCAAACCACTGTCAAGAAACTTTGCACCAAGAGGAAGTTAACTCCCGATGAGATCGCGAGTGCCTCCAATGCAAAGAAGGGCAAGAAGGGTCGGCGGCATCGAGATGCCGTTTGCTTCTATTGCAAGGAGACAGAGCCACTTTGGAAGAGGAAGCGCAAGAAGTACATGGAAGATCTCAAAAAGAAGCAAAGTACGACTTACGCTTCGGTATTAATGTTATAGACATTAATCTTGCTACTTCACCTCACCGACTCTTGGGTATTTGATACCGGATCGGTAGCTCATATTTGCAAATCGTTGCGGGAATGAGAAGAAGTAGAGGATTGAGAAGGGGCGAGGTGAACTGCGCGTCGGCAATGGAGCAAGCGTTGCTACGATTCTTGTCGGCACGAGTACCACTTCATCTACCTTCGGGATTAGTTTTGGAATTAAATAATTGTTATTGTGTTCCAACACTATGTCAAAACGTTATTTCCGCTTCATGTTTGCAAGCGGAAGGATATGATTTTGGATCAATGAACAATGGTTGTTCAATATATCTCGAAGATATGTTCTATTTTCATGCTCCATTGGTGAATGGATTATACGTTTTGAATCTTGAAGCATCTCCCATCTATAACATTAATACGAAAGGCAACTCTCTAATGATATAAACCCCACGTTTATCGGCATTGTCGCTTAGGCCATATAAATAAGAAACGCATGGAGAAGCTCCATAAGGATGGATGCTTCACTCTTTTGATTTTGAATCATTTGAGACATGTGAGTCTTGTTTACTTGGTAAGATGACAAAGGCACCTTTCACGGGACATAGTGAGAGAGCAAGTGACTTATTGGCACTCGTACATACGATGTATGTGGACCAATGAGCTCAACGGCCGAGGTGGTTATCGTACTTCATTACCTTTACGATGACTTTAGTAGATATGGTTATATCTACTTAATGAGGCATAAGTCCGAATCCTTTGAAAAGTTCAAAGAATTCCGAATGAAGTACGAGAATCATTTAGGGAAAACAATCAAGTTTCTACGATCAGATCGTAGAGGGAATACTTGAGCCAAGAGTTTGGTAATCATCGAAAGATTGTGGAATTGTTCCACGTTGACTCCGCCGGGAACTCCACAATGGAACGGAGTGTCGAACGGAGAAATCGCACCTTGTTGGACATGGTGCGGTCGATGATGAGCCAAAGTGATCTTCCGTTATCCTTAAGGGATATGCTCTTGAAACAGCTACGCTCACACTAAATAGAGTTCCATCTAAGTCGGTTGAAAAGACACCATATGAGATATGGACGGGGCAACCCCCTAGTTTGTCTTTTCTCAAAATTTGGGGATGTGAGGCTTATGTAAAACGTTTACAATCGACAAGCTCACACCCAAATCGACAAGTGCTTCTTTGTGGGATATCGTAAGGAAACTAAGGGATATTACTTTTATAATCGGGAACAAGGCAAAGTGTTTGTCGCCCAACACGGTGTCTTCTTGGAGAAAGAGTTTCTTTCAAGAAGGGTTAGTGGGAGCAGGGTGCATCTTGAAGAAGTTCAAGAAACACCGAGAAAATGTTTCGGCGACCACGAGAACCACAACGGGAGGAGCAAAGAGTTGCGCCACCGGTTGTAGATACACCGGCCCACGGAGGTACGAAAGATCACGTCGTGCGCTGATAGGTACACAGTGCGGAACAACGTGATATATTGTTGTTAGACAACGATGAGCCTAAGACCTATGAGGAAGCGATGGTGGGACCCGATTCCAACAAGTGGCTTGGAGCCATGAAATCCGAAATAGAATCGATGTACGACAATCAAATTTGGAACTTGGTTGATCCACTGATGGTGTCAAAACCATTGAGTGCAAATGGGTTTTTAAGAAAAAGGCCGATATGGATGGAAATGTTCACATCTATAAGGCGCGATTGGTGGCGAAAGGTTTTAAACAGATTCAAGGAGTTGATTATGATGAAACCTTCTCGCCCGTCGCAATGCTTAAATCTATTCGGATTATCCTAGCGATTGCTGCATATTTCGATTATGAGATATGGCGAGATGGATGTCAAAACGGCTTTTTCGAATGGAAATCTAAGCGAGGATGTATACATGATACAACCTCGGGGTTTTGTCGATCCAAAATCGCTCGGAAAGATATGCAAGCTACAGAAATCCATTTATGGATTGAAGCAAGCATCTCGGAGTTGGAATATTCGTTTTGATGAAGTAATCAAAGGGTTTGGTTTCATCAAAAACGAAGAAGAGGCTGTGTTTACAAAAGGTCGAGTGGGAGTGCAATTGTATTTCTAATCTTATATGTGGATGACATATTGTTGATTGGAAATGATATCCCTTGCTAGAATCCGTCAAGTCTTCATTGAAAAATAGTTTTTCCATGAAAGACTTAGGGGAGGCAGCATACATATTGGGCATTCGGATCTATAGAGATAGATCCAAGAGGCTAATTGGATTAAGCCAAAGTACATACATTGACAAGGTGTTGAAAAGGTTCAACATGCATGATTCCAAGAAAGGTTTCTTGCCCATGTCACATGGCATTAATCTTAGCAAGAATCGGTGTCCTCGGACACATGATAAGAGGAATAAGATGGGTATGGTTCCATATGCTTCGGCAATTGGATCCATCATGTATGCCATGCTTTGTACACGCCCGATGTCTCGTACACTTTGAGTGCTACGAGCGGATACGATCGAGATCCGAGGTGAAGGTCACTGGATTGCCGTAAAGAATATCCTTAAGTACTTGAGAAGAACTAAGGATATGTTCCTAGTCTATGGAGGTGAAGAAGAGCTCGTTGTAAGTGGTTACACCGATGCTAGCTTCCAAACGGACAAGGATGATTATAGATCGCAATGCGGGTTCGTATTCCGCCGAACGGAGGCGCGATCAGTGGAAGAGTTCCAAGCGGGATACTGTTGCTGATTCTACAACGGAGGCCGAGTACATTGCTTTGCTTCGGAAGCGCAAAGGAGGCTGTTTGGATCAAGAAATTCGTTTCGAGCTTGGTGTGATGACTAGTACGGCGGTCCAATGTCTCTCTATTGTGATAATAGTGGAGCCATTGCGCAAGCCAAGGAGCCGAGGTCACATCGAAGTCCAAACACATACTTCGGCGATATCATCTCATCCGCGAGATAGTGGACAGAGGTGATGTCAAGATATGCAAAGTGCACACGGATCTCAACATAGCCGATCCGCGACAAAACCTCTCCCTCGGCCAAAGCATGAGGCGCACACAAGAGCAATGGGTATTAGATACTTACATGATTGACTCTAGTGCAAGTGGGAGATTGTTAGTGATATGCCCTAGAGGCAACATGAAGATGTTGGATATCACGTCAATGTTTATGTATAAATGAATAAAGTGTTATTCGGTTCCATGAAATAGACATCTTGTATTGATCAATAAGTACGTGACTTATTTATGAGACTCTTTATGTATGAATCTATTTCTAAACAATCCCGATCATATGTCATATTGTTGGAACAAATATGATTCTAAGATCGGCATGTTTATTGATTGATGATCATGTCTCATAGATCATGGGTATGGAGATACCAAATCAATAAACATGGACATATGTGTTGGAGAACACATTGTTGGATAGACCCACCATGAGACACTACGGGAATTAATGTGCCATTAGTTGGTCTCGGTAGTGTTGGTACAAAGTCCTTAGACCCGAGATCACAATGGATTCCAACATGTGTAGTAGCCTACTTTGGGACTACCAAACGCTATTCAATCGGGTAGTTATAAAGGTAGTTTTCGGGTTTGCTATGAAACATGGAGTGGGATGTGAGTGATCAAGATGGAATTTGCCCCTCCTTTGGAGAGATATCTCGGGCCCCTCGAGGTAATGGATTACGGAAATGCATGGCCATGCTAAGTTGATTGAGGAGTCAATCAACGGACGGATAATCCAATACGGTTCGAGTGAATGGTTAAGCTATTGAAGGGATGGCACACATCTTGCCTATAGCTTAATTGGTATCGTGAGGCAAAGGGATTTGTGTACACATTACAGGTTCGAGCCGATATTATTCTTGTATACTATGGTGTCAATATGTGCTGCTAGGCGCCGCTGTGACGGGTCGGCTGAGTTGGACTCGAGCCGACGATCGGCCAAGTTAGACTATAGCCGAAACCGAGTATACCGAACCTGGTCGCACGCTTAAGGGGATAGAATAGATATTCGAGTTGGACTCGGATACGGCTCGATCGGATAGGGATCCGATCGGATAGAGTCCTATGGGCTTACGACGTATGGGCGGCCAACTCTATGAGATACGGATGAGATCCGATTCAAAATAGAGTCCTAATCGGCCACTAGTCCCAGTCGGCCAACTCTATATAAAGGAGGGAGGGGTGGAGAGCTGCCATATGTCAATTGCATCGCGTGCAACAGAAGTCGTCGAGATCAATCTCCACGGAAACCCTCCCCACTTTCGAGCCAAACCCTAGCCTTGCATCGTGTGCTAGCACACAGGTGTACGGCGTTCTGTCCCCGGACGTGTGGATACCGGTAGAGGCGCTGCTACGTTGCGCGCTGTTGATCGGCTTCGGATCGGCTGCAATCGGAGCGATCGGCTGTGGTGGAATCGGCTGCGGTCGGGCGCATCGGAGCGAGGCGTGAGAACGTGGCCGGACGACTCGAATCGGCTGATTGGCGAATCGGCTGTCTCCGGGAATCGGCTACACTGTTCCGGATTGGATTGCCCTAATTGGCTATTCCGCTGCACTCTACTCCAATCGGTAACGATCTATCGGCCCTTACTTGCAAGTGTTCCTGGTTTGCGCGGTTAAATTTTTTTGTTTTCGGCTAGCGTAGCCTCCGCGCAACCCTTCAGATGGGCAGTTGCCCGAGACCAAGCTGCCTCGCCGCCGATACCGGGTAATAGAATTCGTAACTTCGGGCGAGTGATCGGCCTTGGTGAACCCCAGTCGGCAAGGAGGCGGCGAACAGCTCCCTGCACCTTGGGTTGTCGGCTGAGTTGAGGTCGTCCCAATTGAAATCAACCGGCAACTCAAACATTCCCCGGTCCGGGTAGAAGTACCAGGTATGATTATCATGGGACAGCCCGTCGTAAAGGGCTATAAACCATTCGACCAACAGCTCGGCCGATTGCTTTGAGCCTTCATGGGTGGCGGCTGCTTCTCCGTAGTTCATGCATCGCCTGGTGGTAATCTGGTTGCCTTCATCGTCTTCAATCGGCTCTAGCCTTGGGAATCCGGCGTCTGTCAGACGGGGCCAACCGGCTATCTTTTGGGTTGCCAACACTAGCCAGATTTGGAGGAACCACCACGGGCCACCGGTGTTGACTGGGGCGTCGGCGGCTATCTTCGCGGCAGCTTGATGTAGCATTTGATACGAGTAGCCGAGGAGATATTTCCCCAGTGCAAATCCTTTCCCATCGGCCAAAATTTCAGCCATGATCTACCAATTGGCAGTCGGCCCACAACTTGATCCGCAGAATACAAACTTCTCTAGCCACATCATCAGGAAGGCGGTATATTCCCTGTGGCCGATTGTCCCTTCCTTCATGTTTTGGGCAATGAAGCCGCTCCACCCGCCGATGGCCTTGGTTTCGAACTGATGTTGGCCTTTTCGGTTCAAGATGCTGGGGTCAGCCGATGATTCAATGTCCAATCTAGTTGTCATATATACGTCGGCCAATGTGATGGTCATCGGCCCTTGCCGAAAGATGAAGGCGTTGAAACTGTCGTTCCAGAAGTAGGTCGCAGCGATAGGAGCGGCTCGTCTTTCTCCATGCCAGCAATGGAGAATTCCAGGCATTGGGCAAGTTTTCTCTCTTCCCACTGAGCATACTTAGCCAATCGTACCCTTTTATACAATTCAGTCCAGGCGGCATCGGTGGATGGCCACGCTTTGAATGTTCCGTTCCAATGGGAGAGAGATGGTTTGGCGGTGTTAAAAGGGATGCAGTTGGTTTCGGCTATGATGATATCGGCTGGATCTGTGTTGCCGATAGGTCCGAGGAAGTACTTCTCTGTTTGTGTCGAATTGGGGATAAGTACTTGATGAGGCAGGTGCTACAGTTCAAAAAAGGGGAGAAAAGTACTAGTCAAGAATGGTTGTGTATTATGGTTCGGGAACAGGAAAAGTACTAATTGATAAGAATGTGAAGTAAAATGTTACTTGAAAGATCACCGAACGTAGTGTTGATGCAAGAATGTTTGAAAAGGCAGATTTGGGAGTAAAATTGTGGATCGGAAGAGAGTACCTCGGGGAACTCGGTTGCGGCGCGGCTTAAGCGGTTGCGGCGGCTAGAATAGCAGCGCGGCGGACGGCGCGGTGGTTGCGGCCGGACGTGACGGCGGTGGCCGGCGAGATGGAGGTGCTCGATGCAGCGGCGGTAGAGGCTATCGGGGTGCTCGGGGATGAAGATGAGTCTGAAGAATGTGAGGAAGGTCGACGAGTGCCGATGAAGTCGCCGGAGGAGAGAGAAAGGGCAAGAGGCTTGTTCGTGAAGAAGGCCGAGTGCGCGTTGGAGGCGTAGGTGGTTCGGCCAAGGGAAGTGGATATTTAAAGAGCACTTGGGGAGAAGCCGAGGCGGTTTAGGTCAAGAAGGAAGCAAGAGTTTGGATAGGCAAGCAAATCCGCAACACTTTGTATTACGGACTTGGGGGCATGTGTTAACATTGAAATTTGGTAATTGAGTTCCTAAGTCTGTAAAGGCAAAGCGGAATCGGATCGGCTGTGGGGCTAATCGGCTGAGGATGGATCGAACGGGAGCAGCCGACAACCGATTCTGGGTCCGGAAGAGATGAAACCGTGTCTAGTGCAGAAACTTGAAGATAAATAGAAGATTCGGTTGCTAATTGCGCGTTAAAAGATATTGCCACTTATGGAAAGAGTCCTATAACGACAATTGTATCTGTAATCTAGAGGTTTGTTGAACTGTTAGTTGCAACATGGTATGGGTCCCGCTAGAGATAATATGGTGTTTTAAATAGTAGTTTAGATAGAGTCCGGGGTTGTTACGAGATAGTTGTATCTTGGGTATAAATAGGACCCGAGACCCCCTGTAAAATCGTTCAATCAATCAAATCTTCGGCGCATCGCCAACCTTTTCCTTTAGACGAGCATTTTGTTTGGCTTGGGCTGCATAGTCTCGATCCCCAAGTCCGAGTAAATGTTTGTCATTAGTGGTATGATTCTCGTTTCTAGTGCTTCCATTGCAATGATACATTATAATCAGTGGTTTTACTACGTTATATATCATATAACGCATATGAATTAGATCAATATTTAGATCTATCTTGTCATTGGCTCGTTACGTCAAGAACATACAGTCAATAGGGCTAGATCTAAAGGTTGGCTGGTTCATATGCGGTATCCACCGTCTCGGGGAGTATAAATCGGCTGTAACATATCGGATGTTTCTTTTCATACTTAATGCTGAATCGGGTTTGAACTATTAAGTTGTCTTTAGAACTATTAATGATCTGTTCATCTGAGATTTATATTATTTAGAGACAGTGCCGAGGTTTCAGCCAGCCTTATCTACCCTAATGTGTTTCTTTTAATATGCTTATTATTAAATTTATGTTAGGACTGCCTCTTATGTTAAGATCGTGTTTCTGTCGGATGTTGCCGACTGAAATCGGCCTTTCCCGGGCAGCCGATGGCCGATTTCCGGGTTGCACGTTTGGTTCAGGAATATTATCTTTCCATAAGATTCATCGGAGTATTAGCCAATTCTTTGTTAGTTTTCCAGTATCAACTAGATTATCAATCTGTATATTTATTATTCTTCACTATATTTGGATCAAGCGGCTGATGCTGTCTCGGCGTTGCCGATCCATTCTAGTCACTTGGCCCAAATATGGCCTAGAATAGCATATATACATTCTTGGATTTCCTTAGCCGATCCCGTGGGGATCTAACCTAACACTTAACGCGTATTTTCTCGTTTTTCTTCTTGATTAAGAGATCAAATCAACTGGCACGCACTGCATGTTGTAGGCAGACGAGAAAGGACCTGCACTGGAGTCAAGCAGATCTCCCAGGCCAGCGCGTGAGAGAGATTTCTCGTCAACCACCCCTTGCCCCAAATTGAGTTGCACCCAGTTGTTCTCAAGTTCTCTCCACCTCTCTTGAGTTCTCATGGTGTTCTTGCTCTAAGTTCATAAAAAATATTTCTGAAAGTTTTCTTGCATCTCGAATTTCCTCCGTGTGTTGCCTCAGAAGAACGATTTGTGGTGGCAACCAAGCTCCACTAGCTATGCACCTAGCCCGATGAGACAAGAGGAGCCACAAGTCGCTGCAACAAGGGGAGAAACAAGCACCAACGCTCCACCATCCCTCTCTGACATCGACCTCGATCTTAGGGACGATCGAGAACGACAAGCCTACATCATCCTCAAAAATCGGGACTTTGCTCACACCCGAGCATACAACCCAGAATTGCTCACCAAAACAGGTATGGATGTTGACTTACTTAATGTTTGGCAAGCCATAAGGTAGCATAAATTTGCACATGTACGGGAGGAAAGTTCACGCCTTCTTACCATCCAATTTGTTTGCACCCTAAAAGAAGTAGGAGAAGGTATTACTTTTCTATTTTCGGGAAGGAATACTATTATACATGGAAAGAGTTTAGTCTTTTTCATGGGTTTGCACAACACTGTTCTGTGAACTAGGAGTCATCACTATCAAGTTTTAATAAACTAAGTTTTTGGCAAAGTATTTCAGATGAAATTTTTTACAGTAAACTAAGAACTAATGATATTCATAATCGTACCTTGAGGTTGATGCATAAATGACTAGCTCTTACTATCTTTCCTTGGGAGGATGTTAGACCAGTAAGAGCTGATGAATTAATGATCCTATATGCCATGGTTAAGATAATTAAAATCTCTCCTCTGAAAGTGTTGATAAAACAATGGTTAGAACATTTTAGTACGAAGGGACCCATTGAGTGCACTTCATTAATCACTCGCTTTGCATTTAATGTCGGGGCCTTAGGAGATGTACAAGTCATGTACATGACCAAACCCCACGAAATAATAGACGAGGATAATCTAGTGAAAGGTCATAGTTGTAGACATGGTCCCAAGGGATCCCTCATTTTTTCTGCCCCCTATATACAAATGAGATTCCATTACCTAATCTGGAATATCATTTGTATAAGTGCTAGGCGCTAACCATACCTCTCCAGCAAAAGAGGTTGCTCGCAGGAGTATTATTTTTGGCAGGATCACAAGAAGCAGGTCAAGAAGGGCCGTTATGGAGGAACAACCTCAACAACCTCCGCCGTATACTCATCAGCGGGGGTGGGTTCTGACTGGTTATGCATTCGGTTGGGAACAACCTCCGCAATATTATGAGGCTGGAGTTTCGTCATGGCAATCAACTAGTAGTGAACAATGGGCTCAAGGACCAAGCTGGTACCATGAACAGGCCATTGAGTCATCAAGCTCTAGTGGTCTACCTCCATCGCTTGGTGCTCAACGCTCATTCTCGGCACGAGGTTTTTGTGACCAAGGATTTGCGGAGATCACTCAAAGAATGAATGAATTGGACATGAGAACAACTGAAATCCAAGAAACACTTCATCAACATGTCCAAGAAACTCAACAATGGCAAAACCAAACAAATGAAAAGCTTAGGGAAATCAACTCTACACTACAGCAAGGCCAATCTGACCTGATGGCCTACTTTCATTCACAAGGGTTCACTCCTTATCACAAACCGTGAGCAAGAAACAAGCTTGGGGGAGGGGCCCCACGTGAGGTAACTCGTATCTTTTATTTTCTGCATTGCATCTGAAAAAATTATTAATAAGGTAGCTATGCGTGGTAGAAATGTTTAATTCCCTCATTTTGGAATGATGAATAGTTGCTCTGTTTTAATTCCCTTTTGTGACTAGTTCACAACTTAGCATCCATCAAGTTTTGAGTTTGTTAGCTTGAGTATATCACCTTGCTCTTGAAAACTTGTGGTTGGCAAGGGCATAATCTAAGTCTACGTTGTTGTGGAATATGATATGGTAAAGTAGAGTTGCTATGATCTCGTTCTAAGTGAAACTTGAATACGGAGTTTTTTATTTTCAAAATGCAAAAATAATGAGTTCCTCAATGATAATAAATTTGTACCAAAGCCAGATGTTGATTACATGCAAAAATCCTAAACATATGCTTCTTGTAGTGATTTTGAGTTTGGTCAAATGGTTAGGCCCTTGTTAGAATTCTTTTCATGCTTTCATGATGAAAGTCTTATGCATAACCACCATATAAAATTGCTCTCCCTCTACATTAGAGGTTTAGCCAAAAATATCCCATTCACCACTGTAGGCAAACTTCTACTCAAGAAGTGTGCATCCACCATCATCCCTCCACCAAATAAAGACTCCAAATGATTATGATTCTCTATCCTCCTATCCATGCCAAATGAGACATGAGCTAAAAAGAATATATAAAAGTAATGGTAGAAAAATCATAATGCTTGAGAGAAGAAACAAAATCTTCTTGAGTATCGTAAAAAAAAGAAGTGTTCTCAGCCATGTTCTCTAAATAAAAGATAAGGAGGAGGATCATATAAAAAGCAGTGACCAACCTATTTCCTTTACTTCTTCCATTTTTCCACTCACACATTCCTTTCCAGACATATGCACAAGCATGATCATGGTTGCATGTCTAGTATTCTTTTTGGATGTACTCTTTGACTTTACAAAATATTTGATGTAAGTATGCCATTCTTATCTCCCTACCTTGAGCTCTACATAAGCCTTATTATAAGTAGGAGAAAAGAGGCAAAGCAAGGCCTTCGTAAGGAATCAAACACATTGAGCAATTTGAGAGTATCATTCGATGAATTCTGATTTATTTTCAAAATTTGTTAAAAACCTCCGGATAAAAGTGAAACAAGGAATGAGAGAGTAGTACTCTCATGATCGCCATTCTATCTACAGGGACATGTCGAACCACCCAAGACAAGGAGAAGCCAAAACCCCATGAGGACTAAGGTAAAAAGGGTGAGATAACCATTGCCAACTTATTCAATTCAAGGTAGAATATTTTGTTTTAGGCATGGTACGTTAGAGAAATAAAACATAGTAGAAACTCCTGATCCACTGAGCCTAAGTCTTGTCTTTGCTCGAGGACGAGCAAAGGCTAAGCTTGGGGAAGTTTGTTGACGGTCATTAAGTACCGATTCCGACCCTCACATACCTCGGCAATAAAAGGGGAATTAACATCTCTTACACACATATAGGTTTAAAATTAATAAAGTTTGACATGTCCCTGTAGATAATTTGAGTATAGGTACTTATACAAAGAAATGAAGTAAAAGAATATTTACATGGTGAAGAAACACAACTCCAACCAATCGATGCTCGCCACATTAGCATCCCACGAATTGGAGGGCCCACATGTCAGTTGAAACTGACTCAAACTGGGGCAAAACACCCAGGAACCGACTAAGGGGCCCACCTGTCAGCCCTTGGCCAAAGGCTGTGGCCAAAGGTGGTGGCCAGGGTTCGGCCGAACTAGGCTTGACTCCCTCGGCTCCCCCGTTGCACGTGGCGACTCCTTATCCACTCCTAATGGCAGTTATGCATGATTATAGGGAATAAACCGACCTATCAACCGCCATTTGAAGGCTATAAGAGGAGGGAGCTTCACTTCATCCAACACACACCACGAGAGAGTTCCAACATTTCACTCTTGGTCTCTAGTCTAGTGGTGTTAGGGGTTAGGTTAGAGCTTTTACTCGGTTCCAAGTCATCATTGGTGAGTCGGGTATGGCTTTTGTATCTTACTTACCTTGTACAACTTTGATCGATTCAATATATTTATCTTCTCGTATAATTGAGTATGGTCCATATACTAGTTGGATAGTTATATGTTTGTCACGCCTGGAAATTCACTAGTAATTTCCGAACTAATTTGTGCATACAATCCTTCTCAAAGAATCAGCAGAGGTACACAAATCGACAAATTAATATACAGATTCATCAAAATTAATTAATGCGATAAATACTTACAAAAGGAGCACTTAGTCCACACCACGAACAAAACAGCAGCGGAAAAGAAAATCTAGCGAAGCGTCAGCTCCACTCCCACAGGCAGCTCAACTAGGATCTAAGCCAAAAGGTCTTCTCCTTCGAAATCCTTCTTCAACTGAGGTTGATTGGTTATTGCAAGGATGAGTACATGGAATACTCAAAAAGTCACACAACAAATATGCAAGTGCATAGGGATACAAAGGATGACAATAATAGGGTTTCATTTTGCAAAGGCGGCATTTAGCAAATATTGTGAATTTGTAAAACATTAGAATAATTAGTCATCAATATTAATCATCACTGAACAGCACCCTAATCCCACAACTTGTTGCCATGCGCCTTAATACCTCCATGGTACCTCGGAGACGAATTGTTACAAGATCCTTCGCATAACACATCCAACAGAATGACACCCACTAAGCATCCGTCTCTGGCAGGAAATGGCCAGTTACCCAATAGGGAGACTACTTAGTGTCCAAAAAACTGTGGACTTAGCTGGCTGCCACCTATGGACTTAGTTGTTTGCTACAATAGAAAGCAAACCACCATCGTGTCTCCTGCTGAACATGCTACACTACAGATCTAGCCATTGCCCATTCTGTCTTATAGTTAGTCCCGTTAATGCTTCACAACAGTAGCTCGTGAATCGGTCCTTAATTGTCATGAGCACTCCCATCAAAATCATCAAAGCATGTGCTCACAACCCACCATCAATCAAATTTTAGATGACCATTAATTTATTAACTAGTCAATCATGATCATCATCATAAGCTACCATTAATTATCCACTAAGGGGATATAAGTGAACCATTAACTTTCCACATGAAATGACACTAAAGGTTCTAAGCATGGGTAAGCAATTATTCCTAATATCTAGCTAAACTGTTATTTAAAGTTTAACAAGTCAAATTATAACCCACAGGGCAATCAAGTCATTTTGGCCATAATATTGCGAAGTAGGCTCAAACCACCCAATGACATTCGAAAATAAATGCACTTTTGAAATAAATAGAGAATTTAAAAACTGGATAAACATGATCAAAGAAATTGTGTTTAGGATCTGTGTGACTTGCCTTGCAATAATTAGTCTTCAATTCATCTTTTGAAACTTCTCCAATGAATGAATGATCCTTCAAAACTACGGAAAACTAAACCTAGAAACACAAAATGAGGAAAAACACTAATAAAAACCAAATAAACATAAAAATTGGGGGTGCAGTCAAGATCGCCAAGCTCGATGGGTTAGACGGAAAACAAGGTTTAGACAGGTTCAGGCCCTCTCGTGAGGTAAAACCCTACTCCTGTTTCGGGGATTCGATCCGTCGAGTGTCTTTATTGATCTCGTGATCTCGTGTATCTAAAGCTGAAAGCTAATCTAACTTCTCATAAAGCATATGATCTAAAGCCGATATCCCTCAAGGGACGCCCCTTACCCCCCTTATATAGTCTTGGGAGGTGGGCTTACAAATCGGAAACCCTATCTTACTCTAAGTCGGTTTCCTCAATCTTACCAAACCATGACTATAGGCCGTTGCCTTATCTCAATCGGCAACGTAACACCCAAGTCATGTTTGGTTTACAGATATGGCAGGCGCAATCTATCCCTACCTCCAGTCGGATAAGCTTGCCATGTAGATATCTGATGGCCATAATCTCCACAGTAGCCCCCGAGTCCTTTTCAGTCAACGAGACAACTCAGCTTCAAACCAAAACATTACGCAGCCAAAAACCTCTTTGGACAAGTGCTTCTGGCGCCGAGGGATCCCATCATCTCTGCCTGAATCTTCCCGAGTGGCTCCAAAGACTGTGAAGGGCTGGAAAATATCTCAAAAATTCTCAAAAATATATCTAGGTGCATCTCCTGATGCACCTAATTAGGTGTAGCCCCCGACTATGCGGTTAGTCAAAAATAGACTAAACATATAGTCAAGAACTATAAAAAAATCATTCTTATGTAGATGCTTAGCTCAAGCTAAAGCAACCTCATCACTCAGCAAGCTCGTGCTCGTCCGAGTGAATTTGCCCGAATCATCCCAGAGCAAATAACTCAATTAACCCTAGTGGGTGGAAAGCACTCGGTAGGCTCATGTCTATCCGAGTGGATCTGCGCCCGAGTCATCTCGGAACAAATATTTCAATCATCCCTCATGGGTAAGAAATCAATCCGCTCGGTAAGCTCATGCTTATCCGAGCTGATCTTCTGAGTCATCCCGGAAATTTGCCCGAGTCGTCTCGGAACAAATAATTCTCATATAAATGCTTAGCTCAAGCTAAAGCAATCATAAAAAATCACATCACTCGGCAAGCTCATGCTTATCCGAGTAGTTCGCCCGAGTCATCTCAAAACAAACAATTTAATCAACCCTTATAGGTAAGAAATTAATTCACTCGGCAAACT
The DNA here is from genome assembly GCA_019925245.2 of Oryza australiensis. Lineage (NCBI taxonomy): Eukaryota > Viridiplantae > Streptophyta > Magnoliopsida > Poales > Poaceae > Oryza > Oryza australiensis. The sequence continues at coordinate 29,253 of JAIFGZ020000667.1, forward strand.
CATGCTTATCCGAGTTGATTTGCCCGAGTCATCTCGGAACAAATAGCTTAATTGACCCTCGTGGGCAAAAACACTCGGCAAGCTTACGCTTATCCAAGTTAACTTGCCCGAGTCATCTCGGGACAAATAGTTTAATCAACCCTCGTGGGTAAAAAACACTCGGCAAGCTCATGCTCATCCGAGTTAACTTGTCCGAGTCATCTCAGGACAAATAATTTAGTCAACCCTCGTGGGTAAACAAATTTTTTAGTCATATGAAAAATATGACCAAAATATTAAATAGCTCCTGCCATAATATTGGTCTTAATCTAAAAAGATCTTCACCAAGGTGAAAAAAATAGCATTCATATAATCATTTAATCAAATGCTTAAAAACCAAACAGTTCTGTCATCGGGACAGCCATGAAAAGCTTAAGCTGTTTGTCACCTTTCAAATTGCATCGTGCCAACTTCTCATGAAGTTATGCAAACCGCGGTATGAAAGGATTTTAAAGGTATTGGGCTATGTGACACGTGCATATTGCCAGGGCAAATCTGCTTAAGTCCATCCACTTAAGTCCCTAAGGACACGTGTCAAGCCACACCTTAGCTGGGCCGCAAGTCTCTCATGGGCTCGGCCCAATCACGAGACGACTTAGCAAAAACCCTCAAGTCTTTTTATGAAGCCTCGAGGTCGTCCCCGCTACTTCATCTTCCCCAAAAATTTCCTCTTTCGCGTCACTGTTCACAAGCTCTCCACGGAGAACCCTAAACTTGCGCACGCGCAAATCCATCCATCTAGAAACTCTTGTTCCATCACAAGCCGTCTTCCTCATCCAGCCTCCAAGATTCCCTTGTCGTCCGAGGTTCAGTCGGGAGTATGTTTAATCATCTTTGTCTCTTTATGCCTCCGATGTGAACTTGTAGGTATCTAGCTTATTTATGTTAATGCCTTGACCCGAGTCTTCATAGAAAATTTCTTAAGTAATTTTCGTCCGACTGTTACCAAGCCTAAGCTTGATTAGGTCATCAAAAATTCTCGGTCCTTATCTATTAAACTCAAAGCAAGAAACATTAAACAATGATGAACCAAATATAAACAAGTTGTCGAAGAAAACCATGTTTTATTGACACGTATGCAGCCCCCGACTATCAACTCAAGAAGTCATCTTGCTTGAGATTGGCAGTCAAGAATAACATGAAACTTAGGGCAATTTAAGCATAGTATCGTCGAAGATGTTCAATATTCCAGGAATTCTTCACCATAGATCCATCTTCGCGCTTTAGTCGAAATGCTCTTGGCCGAGTCACCTCGGCGATTATGTATGGTCCTTCCCATAGTGGAGATAATTTGTGATGGTCCTTGATGGTCGGATCTTGCGTAGAACCAAATCATCGACAATGAAAGCTCGCGCCCGAACATTGCGACTATGGTATCTTCTAAGTCCTTGAAGATATCTTGCCGACTGGATCAAGGAAGATTTTCTTCGTTTTGGCGTCGCCTTGTCCCGACTTGGCTATCCTCTTTGTAGAAATTTCACCCTCTTCAGATCTTGATGTAGCCAGTCGGATTTCTTCCTGGCCACGTGATCTCTGACAAGATTGGGCCATATCGCAGCTTTCTTTGTCGCAGGTGAAGGCTTGTTTGACGTCGCTGCGCAGGGCGATGATGGCGTTAGGGCCAGGCGTCTTCATGCAGAGGTAAGTGTAGTGTGGTATCGCCATGAATTTGGCGAGTGCAGGCCTTCCGATGATCGCGTGGTAGGCCGTCTTTGAAGTTGACCACCCCGAAGGTGGTATTCTCCGTTCGGAAATTCTCGCGAACTCCGGAGGTGACTGGAAGGGCGAATGTGCCCGAGTGGTGTGGGCGACAGCCCCGGGATCACTCCATGGAAGGGGGCTGAGCTTGCTTTCAACTCAGTTCTCAGGATTTGTATCTCATCCAGGGTCTTGACGAACAGGAGATTGAGGACGCTGCCCCCATCGAAGAGGACGCGCTTCAGCTTGATGTTCTGAACAACCAGGTCAAGTACCAAGGGATACTGCCCTAGGTGAACCACTCGGTCAGGATGATCCGAGCGATTAAATGTGATGGCCACCTCCGACCATCGTAGATGTTGTGGGACTTCGGTTTGTGTCGCGTTGACCTCGCGGTCCATCAGCTTTTGCTTCCTCTTGGACTCATAAGCCTGTGGCCCCCGAAGATGTGATTCAGCTCGCCCACAGGGTCTTGAAAAGGCTTCTGAATTTCCAGTCGGGTTGTTCTTCTTGGTTCTCGATGGACCGGCTTCATCAGTTGGCTTCTTGTTTAACCGTGCCACATATTGCTCGGTGAATTGCTTGTAGATGATGCGTGCACTGAGCGTTCATGATCGTTCGTGATCGTGTCGTAGGGCGCAACTCGGGGACAGCGTTGAGAGCAGGACGTGGCGGCAACAAAGTCCTCAGGCCGACGCTTGCAATCTTCCTGGCCATGATTGCTATTGCCGTTATCCTTCTCAGGGTGTCGGCTTCCTCCCGACTGCTTGTCGTCCCTTTTGTCAGGCCGATCTTGTCGCGCCGCTTTGATCGCGTCGCTGGATTTGGCGTAGGAGTTATTGTCTCGAACATCGCTTCACCGTCTTCGGTGGCTTGCGCCCAAATTTTTCGATCAACAGCTCATCACGGACTCCCGTCTGGAAGGCGGCGATGACGATGCCGTCGGTGATGTAGGGGATTTTGTTGCGCTTTTCGGAGAAGCACCGGATGTAGCTTTTCAATGACTCATCTGGCTTCTGGACGACATTGTAGAGATCGAAGTGGGTTCCAGGCCTCACGAAGGTGCCCTGAAAGTTGGCGATGAAATGGTCTCTTAGCTCACTCCACGAGCCGATCGAGCCTCTTGATAGGCTCGTGAGCCAGTTCCTGGCTGAGTTGGCGAGGGCCACATGCAGGTAATTGGCCATGGCCTTGTTGTCGCCGCCTGCTGCACGGATGGCGAGAGTGTACATGGTCAGCCACGACTCGGGGTCGGTCTTGCCGTCGTACTTCTCGATTCCGGTCGGCTTGAAAGCATTCGGCCAATGCACTCGGCGAAGCTCCCGAGTGGCCGGCACTCCGTCGTCATTCTTTGTCGGGTGATCCCCTCCGATCTTCCCGAGTGCGTTGATCTCGCTCTTGGTAGCGACGATTGAGGACATCCCGCAAATCACTCGGCGGGGTCCTCGGTAGGCTGGTTCGGTAGCTGGAGCTGTTGTTGTGGCGGACGCGGTGATGGACGGGTGGACGTCCATGTTGCTTCTCGCGGGAGTCGGCCGTTTGCTCCTGATGCTTGTGCGTGGACTTGTGGCGTGGGCCTCTTGGCCTGGTTGTCGACCGGTCTGGTTCGGGCCTCTTGTAGTCCCTTGACCTCAGCGGCGGGAGTCGGCTTCTGTCGGGCGTTTCAGCCACGGACTCAGTCGGTCTTCATGCTGAGGTGGAGGGATGACCATTGGCCGTAGCCGCGACGATGGTCTTAATTTTGTCCAAGATTGGAGTCACGCCGGGGGGTGCCGCCTCGATGACGGTGTCCAGGAGTGTGAGGACAGCAACAGCGTTCTGCTGTGGCGTCTGGAAGATATTGGTGTTGCGGACCTGCGTCTGAAGTATAGCCTCCTGAGCGGATCGTCCGGCTGCCCTCAGATCCTGCTTCCTTCTATTGGCTTCCTCCTTGCGCTTCTTCTCCTCTTCAGCCATCTTACGCTCTTGCTCAATCTTGGCTCGCTCTTCCTCAGCAAGCCTGCGGACCATGGTTGAGTCGGACTCGGCCGGCTTAGCCATGAGGACATCGAAGCACTTCGGCTCGTAGTCCTTGCGGCAGTCGGAGTCGTCAGCTTCATCTGAGGGGATGCCATAGAGGTCGTCAAAGCCGGCGGAGCTGAGATATTCGTTGAGCTCCGAAGATGAGCATGAGCCGAACGGCTGGAGGATGACAGCGATCTCCCTTGATCCTGGGTAGCCCGGGTCTGGATCGTTCCAGTCCGAGTCAGAGCTTGAGGATGTGGACTCCGTCGAGTGGGTCAAACCCGACTCGGGGGAGAGGAGATGGCCGTAGATATCAGCGGCGTTTGGTAACCCAAACGGTGCCGAGAGGTCTTCGTCCGAGTAGATCGTGTCTGTTGGGGAGACGAGAAGATCGGTGCAGATTTCGGCGGCGTTCGGTAGTCCGAACGGTGCCGGGTGAATTCCTTCGTCGGAGAGGGTGGACCGCATCTTGGACTCCAAGATGTTGTCGAAGATCTTGGCGCTGTTCGGGAGGCCGAACGGCGCCTAGTGGGTCTCTCCTTCCGACTGGTTCGAATCTGAGTCGAAGGAGGAGAACTTGCCGAAGTCGTTGGCGGTGAAGTCGCCGAATCCTGAAGAAGATCCCATCACGCTTGTCGGCAAGATCGTTGAAGAAGTCTTGACGCGCGGCTCCCCTACCTGGCGCGCCAACTGTCGAAACTTGGTTTCGGCAATAGAAAATTGGGGGTGCAGTCAAGATCGCCAAGCTCGATGGGTTAGACGGAAAACAAGGTTTAGACAGGTTCAGGCCCTCTCGTGAGGTAAAACCCTACTCCTGTTTCGGGGATTATATCCGCTGAGTGTCTTTATTGATCTCGTGATCTCGTGTATCTAAAGCTGAAAGCTGATCTAACTTCTCATGAAGCATATGATCTAAAGCCGATATCCCTCAAGGGACGCCCCTTACCCCCGTTATATAGTCTTGGGAGGTGGGCTTACAAATCGAAAACCCAATCTTACTCTAAGTCGCTTTCCTAAATCTTACCAAACCATGACTATAGGCCGTTGCCTTATCTCAATCGGCAATGTAACACCCAAGTCATGTTTGGTTTACAAATATGGCAGGCGCAATCTATCCCTACCTCCAGTCGGATAAGCTTGCCATGTAGATACCCGATTGCCATAATCTCCACAATGGACAGCACCATGTCCAACAAGGTGCGATTTCTTCGTTCGGACACCCCATTCCATTATGGAGTTCCTGGCGGAGTCAACTGTGGAACAATTCCATAATCTTTCAGATGATTACCAAACTCTAGGCTCAAGTATTCCCCTCCACGATCTGATCGTAGAAACTTGATTGTTTTCCCTAAATGATTCTGTACTTCATTCTGGAATTCTTTGAACCTTTCAAAGGATTCAGACTTATGCCTCATTAAGTAGATATAACCATATCTACTAAAGTCACCGGTGAAGGTAATGAAGTACTGATAACCACCTCTTTCCACTGAGCTCATTTGTCCACATACATCAGTATGTACGAGAGCCAACAAGTCATTTGCTCTCTCACTGTGTCCCGTGAGAGGTGCCTTTGTCATCTTACCAAGTAAACAAGACTCACATGTCTCAAATGATTCAAAATCAAAAGAGTGAAGAAATCCATCCTTATGGATCTTCTTTATGCGTTTCTGATTTATATGGCCTAAGCGACAATGGCAGATAAACGTGGGGTTTTTATCATTTGGGAGTTGCCTCTCTGTATTAATGTTATAGCTGGGAGACACTTCAAGATTCAAAACATATAAACCATTCACCAATGGTGTAAAATAGAACATATCTGTGAGATAAACTGAACAACTATTGTCCATTGATCTAAAATCATATCCTTTCACTTGCAAACATGAAGCGGAAATAATGTTTTGACATAGAGTTGGAACATAATAACAATTATTTAATTCAATCCTAAAGGTAAATGAAGTGATGTCGTGCCGACAGCAATTGTAGCAAAACTTGCTCCATTGCCGACGCGCAGGTTCACCTCGCCCCTTCTCAAGATTCTACTTTTTCTCATAACCTGCAACGATTTGCAAATATGAGGTACTGATCCGGTATCAAATACCCAAGAGTCAGTAGGTGAAGTAGCAAGATTAATGTCTATGACATTAATACCTGAAGCAGAAGTCTCACTTTGCTTCTTTTTGAGATCCTCCATATACTTCTTGTAGTTCCTTTTCCAGCGACCTATCTCGTTGCAATAGAAGCAAACGGCATCTGATGCCGCCGACCCCTTCTTTTCCTTCTTTGCGTTGGAGGCACTCGCGATCTCATCAGGAGTTAGTTTCCTCTTGGTGCAAAGATTCTTGACAGGTGGTTTGCGCTTAGCTTTCTGCATCATCATCACATGATGACCATTTTTATGGATACTCTCCTCAACCGTCTTTAGCATCCCATGCAATTCGGCCAAGGTCTTATCCATACTGTTCATGTGATAATTTAATATGAATGGCTCAAAGCTCAGAGGGAGCGACTGGAGAATCACATCAGTAGCAAATCTTGGATAAGGGGAAAACCTAGTTTTTCAAGACTATCAATGTAGCCAATCATTTTTATCACATGCGGACTGACGGGACTCCCCTAAACAAGCCTGCACGCAAACGGGGACTTTGAGGTGTTGAACCTCTCGAGTCTAGCTTGGTTCTCAAACATGCCACGCAGTCCTTGAATAATAGTATGAGCATCGCTGCTCTCATATTGCTTCTGAAGCTCAGAGGACATTGAAGCAAGCATGAGACAACTTATGTCTAGGGCATCATTAGTGTGCTTCTCATAAGCCCTCCGTGCAGTAGCAGTAGCATTATTAGGCAACTCATCAGGATAGGGTACTTCAAGAACGTACTCCTTGCGCTCTTGCTTGAGAACAATTCTCAAGTTGCGATACCAATACATAAAGTTTGTTCCATTCAATTTTTCTTTCTCGAGAATAGATCACAAATGAAAGATATTCGGTGTAGTATTAAAAGTCATAATTCTACAACAGAAAAAGCAAAGTTTAGCACAATGTTTATGCTATGTGTATTGTTAAACAATTTAACATAAGACTCCCATTACGTATTTTACATCATCCATCTAGGTTACGTGTTGGGTCAAGATCTACATGTTAGTTAATTTCTAGTGAGCTTTGGTATCACTGCTAGAATATTAGTAACATGGGTAAGCAACACCTTGCTAATGACATCTCTATGTGACTCTTGTTGTTGGTGTGGCATCTCCATGTCCCAACGCCAACCTATGCCCTAAGACCCAAAACTGTTTTGATAGCCTTATTAAGTAAAACAAATGCTCCTGCTGTATATGTCCGACATATACCCCCTCGTGTTATGATAGAGAATGGCACTCTGCTTTGGTAGACCAACCATTGACGAGCATAACAGTGACGGGTGCAACATTTGGAAGGGCATCATTACCACTTAATTTTGTGAGGGATATTATCCTATCAAACAAACATAGCAATATATGAAAGCAGGTATAATAGTAATTAATGAAATAGTATGGCCCTCTTGACATGGTGATCTCCATCTCCATGCCGGCGCAAAGGATGTCCATTTTTGGCACCATCTTCCAGTGTGCATGGTGCTTGATTGCCTCAAACTAAGCTACTACTATAGAAGCTATAGTTGAAGATTACATCGACTCATATGTCATGAAAGAATATTACAAGCATTGCACGTAAGAAAAAATATTACAGGGATTGCATGCATCTCATACATACAATAGGGTCATACCATCTCAATGCATTCTCTACAAAAACAAGTTAGGCGTAGAACGTTTTCTACCTATCACAGAGATATTGTATCGAGATGACATAAAAGGGGGAGCCGCCCCCTTGCGGGCTTCCTGGCAGCACCCAGAACACCACACGAAATTCATAGATCCAATCTATGAAATCGCTCACGGAAACCATATCGGCATAATCACATTATGCCGTCCTGATACACTTTCAAGGGAGATGGTTTGCGTAGGCGCGAGGCGACAATCAAGGTCGAACTATGAGATAGCTTCGGCATAATCAAATTATACCGTTCCGATACACTACCAAGGAACGCTATCCCGAAACCGACTCAAACCTTGTTCTATGGATATTGCTTTGACGTAATCACATTACGTCGTTCCGATACACTATCAAGGAACACAATTACCATCTACTTTCCTCAATAGATCCTGTAAAACCGATTGATCTAATCAACCCATGTGCAAAACTTATTCCAGATCTAATCTAAAACCCAAACTAAGCAAGTTTAGCTCTGATACCACTGAAGGGTTACGCGGAGGCTACGATAGCTAATAACAAAAATTTCTACCGTGCAAACTAGGAACCTTGCAAGTAAGGGTCAATAGATCGTTACCGATTGGAGTGGAGTGCAGCGGATATAGCCAATCAGGAGCTATCCGATCCGGAATAGTACTGGCCGATCATAGCCGATTTGCTGACCACAGCCGATTCCCGAGTCGCCTGATCATAGCCGATCCAATTACAGCTGATTTGCCAATGCCGTAGCTGACCCAACCATAGCCAATTTGCCAATTCGCTGAGTCGCCCAACTGCGCCTGCCTCGCTCTGATGCGCCCCACCGCAGCTGATTCACAGCCGCCAGATAGCACCGCAATGTAGCAATGCCTCTACAGTTATCCACACGTCCAGGGATAGAACGCCTAACACCCGTGTGCTAGCACAAGATGCAAAGCTAGGGTTTGGCTCGGAGGTGGGGAGGGTTTTCGTGGAGATCTTGAACTCGCCGACTTTTGAAGCCGCGCGTGTTTTAATCTGTTGTGCCAAATCAGATTGATTTGGTTCCATGTGATACCGCAGCTCTCCACCCTTCGCCCCTCTATATAGAGTTGCCGACAGGGCCTATAGGCCCATCAGGACTTTGTCCGATCGGATCCCTATCCAATCGAGCCGTATCCGAGTCCAACTCGAATGCCTATTCTTATCCCCTTAAGCGTGCGACCCTATAGGTTCAGGTATGTTCGGTTTTGACTCGAGTCCAACTTGGCAGACCATCAATAGCGGCGCCTAGCAGCACATATTGACACCATAGTATACAAGAATATAATATCGGCTCAGAACCTGTAATGTGTACACAAATCCCATTGCCTCACGATACCAATTAAGCTATAGGCAAGATGTGTGCCATCCTATCAATAGCTTAATCATTCACTCAAACCGTATTGGATTATTTGTCTGTTGATTGACTCCTCAATCAACTCGGCATGGCCATGCACTTCCATAATCCATTACCTTGAGGGGCCTAGAGATATATCTCCAAAGGATGGGCAAATTTCATCTTGATCACTCACATCCCACTCCCTGTTTCATAGCAAACCCGAAGACTACTTTTATAACTACCCTGTTACGGAATAGCGTTTGGTAGTCCCAAAGTAGGCTACTACACATGTCAGAATCCATGATGATCTCAGGTCTACGAACTTTGCACCAACACTACTTGAGACCAACTAATGGCACATTAATTCCTGTAGTGTCTCATGGTGGGTCTATCCAACAATGTGTTCTTTAACACATGTCCACGTATATTGGTTTGGTATCTCCATACCATGATCTACGAGACATGATCATCAATCAATAAACATGCTGATCTTAGAATCATATTTGTTCCAACAATATGACATGTGATGAGGGATCGTTTAGAAATAGGTTCATACATAAATAGTCTCATGAATAAGTCACGTACTTATTGATCAATACAAGTTGTCTATTTCATGGAACTGAATAAAACTTTATTCATTTATACATAAACATTGACCACGATATCCAATATTTCTATGTTGCCTCTAGGGCATATCACTAACATTTATCTGTGACAGTAAGAAATACCAACAGTAGGCTTGCCGTTCTTGATCATCCCTAAGATCGAGGTCGGTGTGGGAGAGGGGTGGTGGAGTGTTGGCACTTGTTTCTCTCCTCGTTGCAGCGGCTTTTGGTTCCTCTTGTCTCATCGGGCTACGTGCATAGCTGGTGGAAGGACCCGAGCTTGAATGGCTGAGCTCGTCCCCATTGCTTTGTGCATAGCGCCGAACAACCCCTCGGCACCTTTCTTCATACCTGCAGCTAAAAAAGAACAAGAACAACACAATAACACTTGAGACGGGTAAAGTGTTACTTCAAAGTAAGTTAGCCATCCGAGAATTAGTCGTTCTTGTGCAGCTTGGTTGCCACCACAAATTGTTCTTGTGGCACAACACGCGGAGGAAACTCGAGATGCAAAAAAAACTTTGAGAAATATTTTTGATGAAATTAGAGCAAGAACACCATGAGAACTCAAGAGAGGAGGAGAGAACTTGAGAGCAACTAGGTGCAACTCAATTTGGGGCAAGGAGAGCAAGCTCCATGCCATAGCTTTTATAGAGGGAGCTCACCCTTGGTTCGGCCCAACCAAGGGGTGGTCTTCTCTCCTCCAAACTTTGCATTCCCTAACACAAACTTCAAAGCATGCTGTACACAAAAGCTGAACACAAATGGGTGTAATCATGGTTCAGCCAAACCATTATGGGGCCTTTGCTCCCTACCCAAGAATCCAATGTTCAATAGTAAATTTTTGTTCAGCAATGTGCAGGTTTGGTGTTTGGAATCCAAGGGAAATGTTTTGTCAAGTAGTGCACAAGAATTCTCAACATTAAAATTCCAAGTTCAAATATTTTTTCTATGCATGATTCGAGAAATTAAACATGCTATGCGAGTATGCAGAATTTGAAGTCAAAAATTTCAAGGAAATTAAACATGCATTTGGAAAAGTTAAATATGCGATAACTACCAATTTACCTATCGGCAAGGACTCACCGTTTTAAGCCAAAGGAGCGGGACTTCCTCCGCACGATTATGTTGACGTTGCGTCACACGGTGTTGACGGTAAAAATGTCATGCACTGGCCTGAGAGATCTGCTTAGCTCTAGTGCAGGTGCAAATCTTGCTTTTGAGGTTCGTAGGCATGCCAGTTGGTTTGATCCTGCAACCAACAAGAAACAAAGAAAGAAAACAGAGTTAGTCCGTAAATGATAGCCGATCGGCTAATGGCCGATGACGTATCGTTCGATATTGAGCCGATGCTGCGTGCATAGAATCAGCAATGGGAAATCAGATCTAATCGATCGATTGTAGATATTCATAATATATAATATAAATCTCAAGATACGTTTAAACGAAGTGATTGGGATAGACCAGCAGTGTGCTGAGACAGTATAAATCACTTATGTCTAAAAGTACTTTAAAGCGAAGATTATACATATTTATAGCATAGCCGATGTCATAAATCTAACATGTATCGGCTAGTACTCCGATACCACTTTATACCAAGATATCAATATAGATTAAATAGATTAAACATTAACCGATCAAGTGTTAAGATAACCTAATAGATCGATAATAAGCTTAACATATTTCATCACAGTGAGATCTTATTATAAAGGGCAGATGTAGCATATAAAGTAAACTTATAAGAAACAGGATAGCTAAACCAGGTAAGATCGGCTGAAACCCTGATACTACCTCTAATAGCAATCATGAAACAAGATAGAAATTATGGTTCTAAATTATGGTTCTAAATAATAGCAATCATGAAACCGATGCAGCGCTAAGAATAAAGAGAAACATAGGATCTAAATAGGTCGATGAAAACCTTTCGAGATTCGGATACACTATGTAATCTAAGTCGACGTTGACACCTAACCCTATCGGCTGTTGTCTGGAAACAGATGCTAGCCGATTAGGGTTAGGCAGCAATACCGATCTAGATTATATAGCATATATTATAACTCGATGATTTACGTAAACAGGATTAGAGTGTCATGAAGATGGAAGCACTAATCCCGAGAGCGCAAGCCGCCATAACAAGCTTTACCTCTCGTCGGAGATCGAACCTCATGTAGCCCAACTCGAAAGTAAGAACTCATCGAAGTAATTGAAAGGAAAAAGGTGGTGATGCACCGAAATTGTATTGAACTGATTGTTGTCTTTGTTTAGAAGGTCTTGGGTCATATTTATACCCAAATACATGATATGTCCTTGTCGGACATGATTCCCATCTCTATTACAATTCAAATTACGGATAAGTCTCCTGGACGGACTCTTACCGGTACAATCTATGAGGAAATTATTTAAAACAACCTAATTAATAGATACAATTGTCTTTTTTGGACTCTATCCATGTATGGCAATCCTCATGAAGCACCTCAAACGAATCCGATGACAATTACAATGCAGTTTTACTAGGATCGGCTACGTCGGCTTTCCTTATCGGAATCAGCTACATCGGCTGTCCTTGACCGACTCGGTCCTAGTCGATGAACACCGTAATCGAATCGGTTCCAGCCGATGCACACTCTGTCTTCGAGAACCATGATCTCCTCCAAATCTGCTTTGGCTTTAGTTCCAAATCTGATGGTTGGCTTACCAAATTTGGTCATTAACACATGCCCCCAAGTCCGTTATATTTGTAATATTGCATATTTGCGTTATCTTATCTTTCAGAAAATTTAGGGTTTTTCCATTTTGGCTGTTACCACACCTCTTTAAATAATAACCACAGCCTTGAAACTCTTCACGTCGTCACTTTCGCTTCCACCGCTGTAGCCACAACCGTTTTCAACCTCACCGGCGATTCCCTCAAAGCCCTCGGCGGACTCACCGGTGACCCATTTGCGGCGGCGATTTCATCCCTCATGATGTCGACCTCAGCTACTCCCTCTGGTGCGCCGTCGGCTGAGTTCCCTAAGGTAATCCCCATCGGCTATAACTCCTTTTCTTGCTACGAATTCATTTTCACTCTTCGTAATACACCTCTTTCTTTTTTTCATTGTAGCATCTCTCGAGCCAAATTGCAATCCCCAATCTTGTTCATCCCAACCGATTCTTCTTAGGGCCAATCGGCAATACAGACCCCACAGAGCTCATAAACGCCGAGACCAATAGGGTTCCTTTTAGACTAACAAACCCTAGTTGGGCGCATTGGGCTGGAACATTCAAGTCATGGCCATCCACTGATAAAACTTGGCCAGAGTGATATAACAGAGTATTGGCTAGCCAGCAGAGCCACTGGGAAGAACTTGGGATAGCGCAGTGCCTGGTACGAACCGTAGCCGATATGACCAAAGATGAGCCTATGCTGTTAGCTGCCACCTTCTTCTGGTCCAACACTTTGAACGCTTTCTTGTTCAACCACGGATCGATGATGCCCACTCTCTTGGACATAGTTATGATCACGGGTCTGGACATCATCTCGTCGGCTAACCTGGTCAGCTTGAACACCAAGAGCCATTTCTCTTTCAAAACCTAGGCTATTGGCGGCTGGAATGGATTCATCACCCAAAACATGGGAACTAGCCCAGTAGGCCCTAGAGAGCACACAACCTTCCTCTTGATGTGGTTGGAAAATTTTATGTTCTGTGGCCTGAGCTGTGGCCCCACCACTAACTGGCAGCATGTAGCCGAAGCCTTGGTAGAGAAGAAACAAATTCCTATGGGCAAGTACTTGCTTGGGTATCTGTGGGGGGTGTCACCCCGGAGTACCCCAAAGACTCAATTCGGACTCCAACCAAAGTCAAACCGAGAGTCCTTGTGATGTGGTCGAGGTGTCGACCCCCCTCCGTGGGGTCGATCCCTCCGACCTTACCCCGAGTCCGACCTTGGTTCTCCAATAAACTTTGACTCGACGCCCGACCTAAAGCCACCTCAGGAGGTGATGCAACGGGCAAGGAGGAAGAAGGAGGAGACCACCCAGAAGTGTTTGGATCCACCTAGTAGCACAGGAGCAGGATCCCGAGGATAGCAAGATCACAAGATGCCCACGGTGTATAGGATCTAGCATACCAACTTGTCCTTTGTCAGATGTTCTCTGTACCCCCACCTTTTCTCTCTCTCTCTTAGGCTTAGCTTTCTTGGCCCCCAAGTTCTCTTGTTCCTGCCCTCCTTGTGCTATAAAAGGGAGGGCAGGGTGACGGGGCCAAGGGATCCAATCCCATCCGATCGATCCAAACTCTCAGAACCTCTATTGTAACTATTGTTCATCATCTACCCCAATAAAGAACATCACACACTGGACGTAGGCCTATTATCCTTTAGGAGGGCTGAACCAGTATAACTCTCTGCGTCTTGTTTCTTGGCTCATCTCTAAGATCGAGTCGACCATCCGATCCAGTGGAGAGCAGCTTCCCTACCACTCTCTCTCTCTTTCACCTCCTCGGGACCCTGGAGGCGCCGACCCATTCCGTTGGCGGTTGGCATACCGGGTAGGGCGTTGTTCTTCATATCAGGCGATCTGATGGTTGTTTCCTTCGTCACCAACTTCGTGGCTCCCGCTGAGATGACATTCGTCTTTGACACTCTGGTATTTCGTGCTGATGACTTCTGTCGCCTCACCATTTCCCAGACGGCTTCTAGAGAGCTGGGTACGGGGTCGTGTGACGAGGCTCGATAGTGGGGCCGAGGAGTGAGGCTTCGTGCTTTGTGGCCTCCGCCCCCATGTCCCATGCGACTACCATGGTTTGGCAGCCCGGACCCCCGATGGCTCGCATGGCGGTCCTGAGGACTGACGACGCGTGGACTCGGATCGAGCGTCCGGCTCGGCTCCGCATCACGTGCTCTGCCTCTCCGCGTTGAGGGTCATCTTCCTCACCTTCACACTCCACTGGAGGAGCTCCTGCATTTATTGGCACAGTGAGCCCCAGCAAGGCTGCTCGTTGCACCCCTCCTCCTCGTGCGGCGTTGGCAGGGCGCCACCGCGGACCAGCGCTCGTCCCTGGCAACCGCTGGCCTGTCAACTTCATCATGATGTCGGAAGCGGTCTCCGACGATGACGCCTCGGGCTCTTAGGAGTCCGTCGCACACCGCAACGCACGCTGCTTCCACAACGTGGGGTGAGGAGCGGGCGTGAGCAAGCCCGTCAGCCTCACATTTAGCCCCGGCGCATGGAGTCCAACTTCACAATGGAGTTCGAGGGACACCAGGTTTTCTGGGCGGCCAACTTGGTCGCCATCGAGCGTGCCCTCAACGGCCTTCCTGACTCCCCGGAGATCCAAAAAGCCATGGTCATGACCCAAGCCGCCGCTACGCAGCTTAACGCCCCGGGACCATCCGAGCGCCCCTCAGGGAGTGCTTGACGATTGAGGTCTCAGCAGTAGCGGAGCATTGGGTATTCGGCTTCCCTGCGTTCTACCGTGGTCGCGGTCACGGGAATGGCGGCCGCTCTCCCAGGCACAGCCCAATGCACCAAGAGTGCTCGCACTTCCGAGCATCAGGAGACACGGGTGATCTCCATGAGGTGATCGTGCGGAAGATGGATGCCCGCAACACCATCGAGCGACATGCTTCTGATCGGAGGCACCAGGAGATCCGGCGCCGGGACGAGTATGACTTGTAGTACGGACCTCCTGACGCCATTCTCGACCCCGCGCCTCGTCACGATGGCTTCGCGGCCTTCACTGCCAACCTCCGGCGAGTCACATGGCCCAAGGGTTTCCGTCCGACGGGGATTGACCCGTACGACGGCAAGACTAACCCTACTTTGTGGCTCCAGCTATACTTTATGGCTGTTTGAGCTACAAATGGTAATGCCCACGTCATGGTGAACTACCTCCCCGTGATGTTGGCGCCGACCGCCATGAACTGGCTCGCCGGCCTCCCCGAGAATTTCATCGACTCTTGGGATGAGCTCTGTGATGCCTTCGTCGCCAACTATCACGGCATTTGGCAGCGCCCAGCCACCTGCTATGACCTCGGCCAGGTTTGGCAGGGTGTCGACGAGTCCATCCAAGATTACATCCAACGTTTCTCGGAGCGTCACAACTCTGTTGCGAGCATCTCCAATCGCGATGTATGCGTATCTTCTCTGAGGGTCTTCGAAGGCCATTCAAGTTGTTCCGCTACCTCATTCGGACAAAGCCAACCACCTCGGCCCAAGTGATTGCCATCGCCAAAGCTTCGCCGATGCCGAGGATGCCGAAAAACAACTCATGATTCCTCCTAGTTCCCGCCTCCCAAGGGAGTTGAAGGGAAAAGAATGGGCAGACACCAAGCGCCGATCGCCAAGGAGGTCGGACCACCGTTCGCGCCAAAGAGACCTGCGGGTCGATGCAAAGCGCCCGTCGACCCTAGTGGTCGCGGCCCTCGACGAGCCTATCTCGAGGGTAGAGCCCTCAGAAATACCAATCTGGGAAGCATTAGACAAGCCGTGCTTCCTCCATCAGGATGCCCAACATACCATCCGACAATGCTACACCCTCCAGGACCAGATGGCCCGGGAGGCACAGAATCCCCGACCGCCAAGACCGCGGAAGGGAGGAGGCTCGGACGCGAAGCACCAGAAAGGGAATCAGCGATGGGAGGACAACTTCCAGGAGCCAACCCACACCATCAATATGATTCTCGAAGGCAAGGTGACCTCAGAGAGCCGTCGCTAACAAAAGCTCCTCTCGTATCGCATGAATGCGATCTCCCCCGAACCAGCGAGCGCCTTCAATGGTCCGAGGTCCCGATCTCCTTCTCTCGGGCTGATCAATGGGCCGACGTCCCCAAGTCGGGCCGGTTCCCACTGGTGGTGGATGCGCTGGTGGTCAAGGTGCGCTTGAAGCACATTCTGGTCGACGGGGGGAGCGGCATTAACGTCCTATTCAGAGGAACTCTTCGGGTTCACTCCCTTGTGTGTTGATCCCAAGGCAAAAGCACCAATGGTCGAGTCCGACCCGCGCCCAACGCCGCCAGCGTCGAGACCCTCCGCTGGCTCTGCCGAGTACAAGGTTGTCTCCCTCTCTGACACCGATCCCTCCAAGACAGCGCTGACCGGCTCGCACCTCGGGGAAAAATAGGAAAGCGTGCTCGTCGACTTCCTACGTGCAAATATTGTTACGTTCGCGTGGAAACCGACGGACATGCCGGGAGTACCCAAGGAGTTGGTCGAGCACGAACTTCATGTTCCCCCCGATGCCAAGCCGGTCGGCCAGAGGCTATGTTGGTTTGCCCAATAGTGCAAGGATGAGATTAAGAAGGAGTTGACTAGGCTGTTGGATGCAGCGTTTATCCGAGAAGTGTATCACCCAGAGTGGCTAGCCAATCCAATGGAGAATATGTGTTGACTATATTGATCTTAACAGACATTGTCCCAAGGACCCGTTCGCTCTTCCCCGCATCGATCAGGTCATGGACTCTACCGCGGGTTGTTCCCTCCTGTGTTTCTTGGATTGCTACTCAGGCTATCATCAGATAAGCCTCAAGGCATCCGACCAGGAGAAGACATCTTTCATTATGCCGTTTGGGGCTTTCTGTTACACCATGATGGCTTTCGGCTTAAAGAATTCTGGGTCGACTTACCAGCGAGCCGTCCAGCGCTGTTTGGCCAGCCAGATCGGTCGTAACGTGGAAGCTTACATCAACGATGTGGTGATCAAGACGTAGATCCCCGATGATCTCCTGCCCGACATTGCGGAAACCTTCGCGAACCTGCGCAAGTACCGATGGAAGCTTAACCCGAGAAGTGCATTTTTGGTGTGCCTTCCGGCAAGCTCCTCGGTTTCATCTTCTCCGAACAAGGGATCGAGCCCAATCTCGAGAATATCTCTGCTATCCTAAACATGTGGAGGCCGTCCTGCGTCAAGGATGTGCATAAGCTTATGGGTAGCATGACGTCCCTCAGTAGATTCATCTCTCGACTTCAAGCTGGTTGGGAAGGGCAAGGACTTCCAGTGGTCAGATGACGCCGACAAGGCGTTCTCCGACTTCAAACACCTCTTGACTACCCTGCTGGTCCTCGCTGGTCCAAATCCCAAGGAGCCACTGCTCCTGTACATCGCCGTGACCACAACCATTGTCAACACGGTTCTAGTCGTCGAGCGACTGGAGGAAGGTCGTGCTTATTCGGTCCAGAGGCCCGTTTACTATGTATCCGAGGTCCTGGGGCCGTCCAAGATGTGATACTCCCAAGTACAAAAGCTCTTGTATGCAATCCTTATCACCACCCGAAAGTTCCGACACTATTTCCAGGCACACAAAGTGGTGGTGATGACCAGATTCCCCCTCGGAGACATTATTCGGAACCGAGAGGCAACCGAGCAGATAGTCAAATGGGCTTTGGAAATGGGCGAATTCTCCATCGACTACAAGCCATGCAATGCCATCAAGTCGCAAGTCTTAGCTGACTTCATGGCCGAATGAACAGAGATCCAGCTCCCGCCGACTATCGAGTCGCAACCGACCTGGACCATGTATTTCGACGGCTCTCTCAGCATTGGTGGCGCTGGGGCTGGCGTACTTTTGGTCTCCTCGAAGGGTGAGCACCTCAAGTACGTCCTCCAACTATTGTTCAAAGCGTGCAACAATGCTGCCAAATATGAGGCTTTGCTCCATGGACTCCGAATTGCCAAAACCATTGGCGTCGAACGCCTTATGGTTTTATAGGGACTCGAAGCTAGTTATCAGCCAGGTCAACAAGGAATGGTCAAGTTTAAGCGAGAAGATGGATGCCTATTGTGCCGAGGTCCAAAAGCTCGAAGGCAAATTCGCCGGCCTCGAGTTTCATCATGTCCTCCAGGATGCCAACTCAACGGCCGACCAGCTAGCCAAGTTCGGGTCTTCCCGAGCTTCGGTTCCACAAGGGATCTTCATCCATGAGCTGCTACAACCGTCGATCAAGGATTCAGAGTTTCTCGAGTCAGCTCTTGCGCCACCAGCTGAGTCCGTGCTCGCCGTTACCGATACCCCTGATGATTGGCGTCGATAACTCATCGATTACGTCACCATCAAAGGGCTTCCTCCTGATAAAGCCAAGGTCGAGCGCATTATCCAATGCAGTAAGTTGTACGTCGTGGTGGGCTCCGAGCTGTATAAGTGCGCAGCCTCCACCCGAGTGCTCCTACTGTGTATCCCTAAAGACCGTGGGATCCAGGTCCCTCGGAGAGATTCATTCAGGCATTTGTGAAAACCACGCAGGCATGAGGACATGGTTGGCAAGGCCTTCCGAACGGGTTTTTATTGGCCAACGGCTAACGAGGATGCCAAGGAATTGGTCCGACGCTGCCAGGGATGTCAGTTTTTTTGCCAAACAGCACAATCTCCCTACACAAGCGCTCCAGACGATCCCGCCATTGTGGCCCTTCGCATGCTGGGGGCTCGACATGGTTGGCACATTCCCAAAGGTGCCCGGTGCTACGCTCACCTCTTTGTCGCCATCGACAAGTTTATGAAGTGGATCAAGGTGACACCGCTTAAGGCTTGCATAGCCAAGAAGGTGGCCGAGTTCACCGAAATCATCACCGACCTCAGCACACAATTCACTGGGAACAATTTTTTGGAGTTCTGTGAAGAGAGATGCATCGAGGTCAAGTACGCCTCGGTGGCGCATCCCCGAGCAAATGGGCAGTGTGAGCGTGCTAATGGCATGATTCTACAAGGCCTAAAGGCCCGGGTCTTCGACCCACTCTAGAAGCATGAAGGTCGCTGGCTACGAGAGCTCCCAGTCATGCTCTTGGGACTCTGCACCCAGCCAAGCCAAGCCACAGGACGGTCCCCATTATTCCTGGTCTATGGCTCGGAGGCAATTCTCCCGGTCGACATGCTCCACGAATCTCCAAGGGTCCGGCTTTACGATGAAGGGATGGCTAAGCAGACGCGAGCCGAGGACATTGACAACATTGAGAAAGAACACATGACCACCACAATCCAAATGGACCAATACCAACAGGTGCTACGCCGATACCACGACCGCAGCGTTCGAGGGAGGTCCTTCAAGGTCGGTGACCTGGTTCTTCGAACGGTGTAGTCCACCACTGGCGTAAACAAGTTCTCCCTCCTATGGGAAGGCCCTTCTGGAGGGTTAAACAGAAGCTACAGTAGCTAACAACAAAAATTTTCTACCGCGCACACCAGGAACACTTGCAAGTAAGGGTCGATAGATCATTACCGATTGGAGTAGAGTGCAGCGGATTATCCAATCAAGAGCAGATTTGCTGACAGCCGACTCCCACAAGCCGACAGCCGGTTCCCGGGAACAGTCGATTCACCAATCAGCCGATTCACCGAGTAGCCGATTCGTCGAGTGATCCGACCGAGCTCGCGCGCCTCGCTCTGATGCGCCCGACTGCAGCCGATTCCACCACAGCCGATTCGTAGCCGACGAACAGCACCGCAATGTAGCAACGCCTCTACCGGAATCCACACGTCCGGGGACAGAACGCCTACCACCCGTGTGCTAGCACAAGATGCAAGGCTAGGGTTTTGGCTCGAAGGTGGGGAGGGTTTCCGTGGAGATTGATCTCACCGACTTCTGTTGCGCCAAATCATATTGATTCGGTTCAATGCAATCACACAACTCTCCACCCCTCGCCCCTTATATAGAGATGGCCTACTGGGTTTAGTGGCCGATCGGGACTCTATTTTGAATCGGATCCTATCCGAATTCATAGAGTTGGCCACCCATACGTCGTAAGCCCATAGGACTCTATCTGATCGGATCCCTATCCGATCGTGCCGTATCCGAGTCCAACTCGAATGTCTGTTCTTATCCCCTTAAGCGTGCGACCCTGTAGGTTCAGGTATACTCGATTTTGGCCCAAGTCAAACTCAGTCGACCGTCGGCTTGAGTCCAACTCAGCCGATCATCGGCTCGGGTCCAACTCAGCCGATCTGTCAACAGCGGCGCCTAGCAACACATATTGACACCATAGTATACAAGAATATAATATCGACTCTGAACCTGTAATGTGTACACAAATCTCTTTGCCTCATGATACCAATTAAGCTATAGGCAAGATGTGTGCCATCCCTTCAATAGCTTAACCATTCACTCGAACCGTATTGGATTATCTGTCTATTGATTGACTCCTCAATCAACTCGGCATGGACATGCACTTCCATAATCCATTACCTCGAGAGGCCTTGAGATATCTCTCCAAGGGAGGGGCAAATTCCATCTTGATCATTCACATCCCACTACATGTTTCATATCAAACCCAAAGACTACTTTTATAACTACCCAGTTACGGAATAGCGTTTGGTAGTCCCAAAGTAGGCTACTACACATGTTGGAATCCATGATGATCTCAGGTCTAAGGATTTTGTACCAACACTACCTGAGACCAACTAATGGCACATTAATTCCTATAGTGTCTCATGGTGGGTCTATCCAAGAATGTGTTCTCTGACATATGTCCATGTATATTGATTTGGTATCTCCATACCATGATCTACGAGACATGATCATCAATCAATAAACATGCTGATCTTAGAATCATATTTGTTCCAACAGTATGACATGTGATGAGGGATCGTTTAGAAATAGGTTCATACATAAATAGTCTCATAAATAAGTCACGTACTTATTGATCAATACAAGTTGTCTATTTCATGGAACTGAATAAAACTTTATTCATTTATACATAAACATTGACCACGATATCCAACATCTCCATGTTGCCTCTAGGGCATATCACTAACAGTCTCCCACTTGCACTAGAGTCAATCATGTAAGTATCTAATACCCATTGCTCTTGTGTGTGCCTCATGTTTTGGCTGAGGGAGAGGTTTTGTTAACGGATCGGCTATGTTGAGATCTGTGTGCACTTGCATATCTTGACATCACCTCTGTCCACTATCTCACGGATGAGATGATATCACCGAAGTATGTGTTTGGACTTCTGATGTGACCTCGACTCCTAGGCTTGCGCAATGGCTCCACTATTATCACAATAGAGAGACATTCGACCAGTTACACTGGTCATCACACCCAGCTCAGAAACAAATTTCTTGATCCAAACAGCCTTCTTTGTAGCTTCTGAAGCAGCAATGTACACGACCTCCGTTCTAGAATAAGCAACAGTATCCTGCTTGAAACTCTTCCAGCTGACTGCGCCTTCGTTCAGGCAGAACACGAACCCAGATTGCGATCTATAATCATCCTTGTCTGTTTGGAAGCTAGCATCGGTGTAACCACTTACAACGAGCTCTTCTTCACCTCCGTAGACTAGGAACATATCCTCAGTTCTTCTCAAGTACTTAAGGATATTCATTACGGCAGTCCAGTGACCTTCACCTGGATCTGACTGGTATCTGCTCGTAGCACTCAAAGCGTACGAGACATCTGGACGTGTACAAAGCATGGCATACATGATGGATCAAATTGCCGAAGCATATGGAACTATACCCATCTTATTCCGCTCATCATATGTCTGAGGACACTGATTCTTGCTAAGATTAATGCCATGTGACATGGGCAAGAAACCTTTCTTGGAGTCGTGCATGTTGAACCTTTTCAACACCTTGTCAATATATGTACTTTGGCTTAATCCAATTAGCCTCTTGGATCTGTCTC
Source organism: Oryza australiensis (assembly GCA_019925245.2). Lineage (NCBI taxonomy): Eukaryota > Viridiplantae > Streptophyta > Magnoliopsida > Poales > Poaceae > Oryza > Oryza australiensis. The sequence continues at coordinate 51,338 of JAIFGZ020000667.1, forward strand.
TATAGATCCGAATGGCCAATATGTATGCTGCCTCCCCTAAGTCTTTCATGGAAAAACTATTTTTCAATGAATACTTGACAGATTCTAGCATAGGGATATAATTTCAAATCAGTAATATGTCATCCACATGTAAGATTAGAAATACAATTGTGCTCCCACAGGCCTCCTCTTCATTTTGGATGAAACCAAACCCTTTGATTACTTCATCAAAACAAATATTCCAACTCCGAATGCTTGCTTCAATCCATAAATGGATTTCTATAGCTTGCATATCTTTCCCGGCGACTGTGGATCGACAAAACCCTCAGATTGTATCATGTATACATCCTCGCTTAGCTTTCCATTTAGGAAAGCCGTTTTGACATCCATCTGCCATATCTCATAATCGAAATATGCAGCAATCGCTAGAATAATCCGAATTGACTTAAGCATTGCGATGGGCGAGAAGGTTTCATCATAATCAACACCTTGAATCTGTTTAAAACCTTTCGCCACAAATCGCGCCTTATAGATGTGAACATTTCCATCCATGTCGGCCTTTTTCTTAAAAACCCATTTACACTCAATGGTTTTGGCACCATCAGGTGGATCAACCAAGTTCCAAACTTGATTATCATACATGGATTCTATTTTGGATTTCATGGCTCCAAGCCACTTGTTGGAATCGGGTCCCACCATCGCTTCCTCATAGGTCTTGGGCTCATCGTTGTCTAAGAACAATATATCACGTTGTTCTGCACCTGTGTACCATGCACGACGTGATCTTTCATACCTCCATGGGGTGGTGTATCTACAACAGGTGGCACAACATCTTGTTCCTCTGTTGTGGTTCCGTGTTGAAACATTTTACGATGTTTCTTGAACTTCTTCAAGATGCACCCTGCTCCCACTAACCCTTCTTGAAAAAAACTCTTTCTCCAAGAAGACACCGTGTCCGGCGACAAACACTTTACCTTGTTCCCGATTATAAAAGTAATATCCCTTAGTTTCCTTAGGATATCCCACAAAGAAGCACTTGTCAGATTTGTGTGTGAGCTTGTCTTACTATAAACGTTTTACATAAGCCTCACATCCCCAAATTTTGAGGAAAGACAAACTAGAGGGTCACCCTATCCATATCTCATATGGCATCTTTTCAACTGACTTAGATGGAACTCTATTTTGTGTGAACGCAACTGTTTCAAGAGGATATCCCCAGAAGGATAACGGAAGATCACTTTGGCTCATCATGGACCGCACCATGTCCAACAAGGTGCGATTTCTCCATTCGGACACCCCATTCCATTGTGGAGTTCCTGGCGGAGTCAACTGTGGAACAATTCCACAATCTTTCAGATGATTACCAAACTCTTGGGTCAAGTATTCCCCTCCATGATCTGATCGTAGAAACTTGATTGTTTTCCCTCAATGATTTTGAACTTCATTCTGGAATTCTTTGAACTTTTCAAAGGATTCGGACTTATGCCTCATTAAGTAGATATAATCAAATCTACTAAAGTCATCGGTGAAGGTAATGAAGTACCGATAACCACCTCTGGTCGTTGAGCTCATTGGTCCACATACATCAGTATGTACGAGCGCCAACAAGTCATTTGCTCTGTCATTGTGTCCTGTGAAAGGTTCCTTTGTCATCTCACCAAGTAAATAAGATTCACATGTCTCAAATGATTCAAAATCAAAAGAGTGAAGCAATCCATCCTTATGGAGCTTCTCCATGCGTTTCTGATTTATATGGCCTAAGCGACAATGCCAGATAAACATGGGGTTTGCATCATTTGGGAGTTGCCTCTCTGTATTAATGTTATAGATGGGAGACGCTTCAAGATTCAAAACGTATAATCCATTCACCAATGGAGTATGAAAATAGAACTTATCTCTGAGATAAACTGAACAACCATTGTCCATTGATCTAAAATCATATCCTTTCGCTTGCAAACATGAAGCGAAAATAACGTTTGACATAGAGTTGGAACACAATAACAATTATTTAATTCCAAAACTAATCCGAAGGTAAATGAAGTGGTAGTGCCGCGAAGCGTAGCAGCAACGCTTGCTCCATTGCCACGCGCGGGTTCACCTCGCCCCTTCTAAAGCTTCTACTTCTTCTCATTCCCCGCAACGATTTGCAAATATGAGCTGCTGATCGGTATCAAATACCCAAGAGTCGTAGGTGAAGTAGCAAGATTAATGTCTATAACATTAATACCTGAGCGAAGTCGCACTTAGCTTCTTTTTGATATCCTCCATGTAGTTATTGCAGTTCCTTTTCCAATGACTGTCTCCTTGCAATAGAAGCAAACAACATCGATGCCGCGACCCCTTCTTGCCCTTCTTTGCGTTGGAGGCACTCGCGATCTCATCGGGAGTTAATTTCCTCTTGGTGCAAAGTTTCTTGACAGGTGCTTTGCGCTTAGCCTTCTGCATCATCATCACATGATGACCATTTTTCTGGATGCTCTCCTCCCGTCTTTAGCATCCCATGCAATTCAGCCAAGGTCTTATCCATATTTGTTCATGTGATAATTCATGAATGGCTCGAAGCTCGGAGGGAGCGACTGGAGAATCACATCAGTAGCCAACTCTTGGCTAAGGGAAAAACCTAGTTTTCCAGACTCTCAATATAGCCAATCATTTTTATCACATGCGGACTGACGGGACTCCCCTCAACAAGCCTGCACGCAAACAGGGACTTTGTGGTGTTAAACCTCTTTGCCCTAGCTTGGTTCTCAAACATGTCACGCGAGTCCCCGAATAATAGTATGAGCATCGTTGCTCTCATATTGCTTCGAAGCTCGAGAGGACATTGTAGCTAGCATGAGGCAGACTTATGTCTAGGGAATCATTAGTGTGCTTCTCATAAGCCGTCCGTGCGTGCGAGTAGCATTACTAGGCAAATCATCAGGATGGGGTACTTCAAGAACGTACTCCTTGCGCTCTTGCTTGAGAACAATTCTCAAGTTGCGTTACCAATCCATAAAGTTTGTTCCATTTAATTTTTCCTTTTCGAGAATAGATCGCAAATTAAAGGTACTGTGGCATTAGCTGCCATTATTCTACCAAAGAAAAAGCAAAGTTTTGCACAATGTTTATGCTACGTCTATTGTTAAACAATTTAACATAAGACTCCCATTACGTATTTCTCCCCTTCCCTCTAGGTTACGTATTAGGTCAAGATCCACATGTTAGTTAATTTCTAGTGTGCTTTG
>JAIFGZ020000626.1:0-80000 GCA_019925245.2 Oryza australiensis
GCTTTTCCCGATTTTGATTTTCTATTTTCCATTCCCATTTCCTTTCACTCTAAAATTCGAAATAAATTTCAATATTTCCAAAATAATTTTGAAATTATATTTTCAAACTTTTCCCTCACTTTTTATTTTTCAAAGTATATTTTTCCATATTTCCAATTCTTCTTTTAGAATTACTCAATTGGGGGTCTTTAATTAATTTCTAAATTCATATTTCTTTTTCAAAATATTTTTATCCCAAATCCAAATATTTATTATTTTTCTTCCACCGAGTTAGGGTTTTAACCAAATATATTCTTTTCAAAGAATCTTTTGTAAATCTCCAAAATTAATATGTTTACCCTTCTTCAAATTTATATATATACATATTTTGAATTATTTTCCCAAATAGGGGTCTCAAAGCTTAGGGTTTAATTCAACTTCACTTCAAAGCAATTCCGAAAGAAATTCTTACGCAACCGAATTGGCAAATAAAATTGAAAAACACGATAAGACGCAATGATTCCAAAAGTTTTTGCGAGTTCCGATTTTCACGTTCCGAATTCTACTCCTTCGATTTTCGGGATGTTACAAACCTACCCCTAACAATAAATCTCGTCCCCGAGATTTTCTTACCATTTTGAATAGTTGTGGATATTCCGTCCTCGGGAATTCTTCGCTCTCCCAGGTAGCTTCTTCTTCGGTGTGATTACTCCATTGTACTTTGTACATGCGCCACGACTTGGTTCGTGTCTTCTTTTCTCGCTTCGTCTAGTATCTTGATTGGATGTTCGGGTAGGTAAGATCACCGTGGACTTGGATGGTTTCTAACGGGTTTGCTCTTCGGTACCGAGACACTTCTTCACTGCGATACGTGGAATACTGGGTGGACATCGAGAGATTCTCAGGGCCCAATTGGTAGGCCACTTCTCCCTCCTAGCGCTTATCGGGAATGGGCCCACGTATTGTGGTGCGAGTTTCCCTTTGACTTTGAATCTCCGTGTTCCCCATAGGGGTGAGACCTTTAGATACACGTAGTCACCCTCTTTGAATTCCAATTCTCTTCGTCGAGTATCCGCGTAGCTCTTTTGTCGTGATTGAGCGGCTTGTAGTCGGTCCCGAATCGGCGAACCTTTTCCTCACCTCCTTGATTATGTCGGCCCGAATACGGTTCGTTCACCGGTTTCGACCACATCAATGGGGTTCGACATCGGCGACCAAATAGAGCTTCGTTTGGCGACATCTTCAAACCGGCTTGATAGCTATTATTATAAGAGAACTCGGCGTACGGTAAGCATTTCTCCCAATCCTTGGTGAAATCCAATGCACGAGCTCTCAAGCATATCTTCCAAGATTTCTTGTTCGTCCTTTCGCCCGCCCATCGGCTCGTGGATGGTAGGCGGTGAAAGCGAGATGACTTCCGAGTGCCTCGTGGACTTTGCTCCAAAATGAGATGTGAATTGGGTACCACGATCCGATATGATCCTCTTTGGTACACCGTGAAGACATACAATCCTACTCATATATAGTTCCGCTAGCTTTGTTGTAGTTAGTTTTCACCGGTATAAATGCGCGTCTTGGTGAGCCGATCTACTATTACCCAAATGGAATCGTAGCGAGTCGTAGTTTTGGGTAGTCCCACTATGAAATCCATGCCTATCTCATCCCATTTCCATTCGGGAATCTTGAGTGGCTGCAGCAAGCCACCGGGCGTTGATGTTCGGCTTTCACCCTTTGGCACACATCGCACACGGCTACATATTCGGCTACATCCTCTTCATATTAGGCCACCAATATTCTCCTTTCAAGTCTTGGTACATTTTCGTGCTTCCGGGGTGTAACGAATAGGCCGATTCGTGGGCTTCCTTTAAGATCAATCCTCTCAAACCGCCTCGTTCAGGCACACAGATTCTTTTCTTGCACCACAGGATTCCCTTGTCATCCACTCGAAAACTCCCGAGCGCGTCCGCGCCATGCGTTCCTTAATTTCCGGGTTTCCTCATTCTCCTTTTGAGCTTCCTCGATTTGAGTTCTTAGTAGGGGTTGGATCTCCAATGAGTTCACTTCTCCGTGAGGAATCGGGTGCGATTGAGTCCGGCCATTTCTTCTTGAAGTTCGCGGCCATACCTCCCAATTCCATGTGATTGCATTGGGCTTTGCGGCTCGGCGCATCGTCCACTACATTTGCCTTGCCGGGATGATAATGGATTCCTAGACTGTAATCTTTGATCAACTCCAACCATCGCCTTTGTCGTAGGTTGAGATCAGGCTGAGTAAAGAAATATTTCAAGCTCTTGTGATCGGTATACACATCACAGTGGTTCCCGATCGAGATAGTGCCTCCAAATCTTCAATGCGTGTACAAGCTGCGGCTAATTCCAGTCGTGTGTGGGATAATTCTCTTCGTGGGGTCAGAATCGTCGCGAGGCATACGCCACGACCTTTCCATCTCGCATCAATACTCCTCCCAATCCTTGCGGGATGCATCACAAGACATCACGAAGTCCTTGGTTGTCGGGTAAGGTCAAGATTGAGCAAGTGGTTAACTTTTCTTTTAATTGGTCGAAGGCTTTTTGGCACTTCTCATTCCATTCAAACTTCTTTTCCTTCTTCGAAGTTGAGTCATAGGTCGGGCTATAGTGGAAAACCCTTCGATAAACCGTCGGTAATAACCGGCAAGCCCAAGAAACTCCGAACTTCATCACACGACTTGGGTGCCTTCCATCCCGTGATGCTTCGACCTTGGCGGGGTTCACACGCTACTCCTCCGCTGAAACCACGTGACCAAGAAAAGCGACTTCCTTGAGCCGAACTCACATTTGCTGAACTTTGCATACATGGTGCTCTCGTAGCTTTTCCAAGTACTAGTCGTAGATGCTCCGCGTGTTCCTCATCGTTCTTGGAGTAGATAAGTATATCGTCGATGAACACCACCACGAATTTGTCCAGGTATTCCATGAATACCTTGTTCATCAGTTCATAAAGTAGGCAGGGCATTGGTTAATCCAAAGGACATCACCGTGAACTCGTATAAGCCGTAACGGGTAGAGAACGCCGTCTTAGGAATATCTCCGGCTCTAATCTTCAGCGATGATATCCCGACCGTAGATCAATTTTTGAGAACACTGTGCACCCTTAAGTTGATCGAATAGGTCATCGATCCGGGCAGTGGTACTTGTTCTTGATGGTTACTTCATTCGGCGATCGGTAGTCCACACACATTCTCATACTTCCATCCTTCTTTTTGACGAAGAGTACGGGGCTCCCAGGGAGAAGAGCGGGCGTACAAATCCCTTCCCTTGTAGTTCCCTTATCTCGCTTCTTGAGTTCCTCTAACTCGTTGGCGGCATCCGATAGGGTCTCTTGGATATGGGGCAGACGGCATTAGATCGATGATAAATTCTACGTCGCGATCCGGGGCATTCCGGGTAATTCCTCGGGAAACACATCCGGGTATTCTTGTACTATGGGCATTCCGCCTAAGGGCAGCATGGTGAACACTCCCTGCTTGTTCACATAGCTTTGGGTTTTGATCCATAGTTATGCTCATCGGTGATCCCCACGGGGTGGATACCGTGACTTCCCTTCGATTGCATCTATAATCCCATTATTCTTGGTCAACCAATCCATTCCGAGTATGACATCTATGGTCTCGGGGTGATAGCACCATAAGGTTTGAGAGAAACACCACGTCTCTAATCCGTATGGGCACATTAATGCGAGCATGGGGTACGGTTATGTCTCCCCGGTGAGTGTACCAACATAGGCCTCTTAAGTGCTACTTGGTGTAGGTGGTGTTGTTTGCTTACTTGGGAAGATATGAATGAATGCGAGGCTCCGAATCGAATAAAATTTTAACGTTGTAGAGTTGATAGAGAACATACCCATCAATACGCTCTGGTCCTCCCGTGCTTCTTCCGCCCGCACATGATTCACTTGGCCACGTCGAAACCCGGTGGCGCCTCGTTGGGTAGCGGGGTCCTGAGCGGACCTCGTCCCGCCGCAGGGTGGGGGTTCCTCGACGGGTGTTGCATTGGCGCCGTGCGCACAGGGCGTTGCGTGGTTTTGGGCAACTATTGGAGTAGTGCCCGAATTCTCCGCAATTAAAACAGCTCGCATTCCTTCTTTCGGGAGCAGCTAGGGTTGGTGTGGGCGTACGAAACCGAGGTGTAGCGATTCGTTGACATGGTCGGAAGCGGAAGGACGTCCGGCTGCGGAACATTTGGCTTCCATCCGACGGGGTGGCTCCCTTGGGGCGTTGTGGCGTTCCCGGAATGGGCGAGCCATAGCGAGCCTCCTCTTGCGGTTATTGTCTACCACCTTTTGGTCATGCTCAAGTCGGACGACCTTGTTGATGAGGCTTTGAAACCGGTGTGATCCCGCCCGATCATTGGTCCCCCCCGGTTCGTCATTTAGTCCTTCAATGAATTTGTCTATCTTTTCTTCCTCGTCTGCCAGGTCACTGGTGGCATAACGGGCAAGCTGGGTGAACTTGTTCAAGTATTCTTGTCGATGTGTTCCCTTGACGCAGACCTACGGAACTCATTCTTCTTCATCCTCATTACTGCAGTGCACGAAATTCTCACGAAACGCAGCCGTGAATTCCTCCCATGTCGGTTCGGCGTCTTCACTCGTGTCTCCTTGTAGGTGTCCCACCGAGTCACTCGCGGGACCCTCCAGTGGTTAGTAGCGAAGACAACTCTATCGCTTCTCGGACTCGACGAGCGTTAGCTTCTTCTCTATCACTCTTAGCCAATCTTCGGCATCCATAGGCTCTTCGGCGTGGAAAAGTGGGCGGCTTAGCCCTCATGAATTCCCCTAGACTCGATCCTCCTCGACCTCCTTGATTATTGGCAATCGCTTGAGTAGCCGGGTTTGCATAGCCATGACCTCCGCCGGGGTGGAGGGGTTAGGTTACGCGGGTTCTCGTTGGTCGCGCGGCTCTGCGACGATGTGCCATCTGAAGAAGGGAGATGAATTTAAGAGAGCGGACTAGTCTAGGTTCACAGGGAAATTTTTCTTCGATTCTCTCGAATGATCTTCAATCACGAGACAAGGTGAAATAATAACAAGCATACGAATTAAGACATCGCAAGGCGATGCTCGGGTTCAACATATTACATAAGGGGTACACGGATGTACACACACAGTCCTCCATGCCGGGATAGCAATAATAATTATATCGTCCAACTACATCAACTAATTAAGGGGAAATAGGAAGTCTTTGCGAGCGGAAGGTCCTCCCGCCTAGTCCTCCATCCATCCGCAAGAGCCGGGCGTCGGAAGTGGGTGGTCGCGAAGCAAACCGAAGTCCCCACGGCTCGGAGGTGGTGGCCTCGGGGTCATGCCGAATCTTCCGGCTCGGTGGCCGCGTACTCTTGCGAGCGGCCGGCGGGTGAGGGGCCTCCCGTGTGAGTCGGGCGACGAGGGGGAACTTCCTCCTCCATTGAGTCGGTGTCGCTAGACTCCCATTTGATCTCCATGGGCTCGCCTCGGACTCCGTATCGGTGTAGATCTGGATGGGGTTACCCTCTCCGATCCGGCTCGGATGGTACCGGTATGGAGCTCGGGGTGGGTTCCATGGATGTAGCAAGATAGTGGGATCGACCGGGTATGGTGCGAGCTCGTGCTCAACATGAAAGCTTGCTCCATCATAGCTTGAAAAGTATCAAAGCTTGCTGGAGTCATATGGTAATAGTGGTCGGGCACAGGGCGGGATGTGATGGTACGGGCTCGGTGGAGGTACCTACGGCGTAGACGGGACGAGTGCGCATTGTTCCTCTAGCGGTTGATCTCGTCGTTTGCTCTTCCCTGAGCTGCTCTTCCAGCTCCACGAGCCTCCCCTCGGGCCATGTAGCGGTCCGAGAGTTGCTCATCGAGCACCATTGGCTGCGGTGAGTCTGCGGCATGCTTATCTGGTCTCCACGGCCTTGGTGGCGTTGACCGATCATTGAGGCGTGATCGCGATCGTTGATCTCGAGAAGGGCCTCCTCGTAAGCGTCGTCTCTTGTCTCGCCCAACGCGATAGACGCGTGACCATCGGGTTGTAACGCGAGGGGTAGCCTCCACAGGTGCATCGGGTTGCCCTCTTCGCGGTAAGGATGATGCACGAACTCTGTCATTGTGAGTTCGGCACGGTGTTCCGCATTAAGGCGAAGGAAAGCCTCGCGAGCCGCATCTGAATAGCGCTTCGCTAGGTCCGTGGTAGCGGGTATGGAAGCGAGAAGATGTCTCGCTTCCCATGCGGGCTTCTATGGATGTGCCTCCCAGGCTGGATACTCTTCGGGCCATGCCTTTTGATGTGATAGGTGGGTGGCTCCGGGTATCTCAAGCACCATAGTAGGGATCGGAGTTGGACCACGAACCCTTCGTCCCCGGAATGTGACTTCCCAAGTTCCGTCGTGGTTGGACATCGCTTTACGGGCAACTTAGGGTTAGCGGGAGGGAGCTATCATAATCATTTGGTAAAAAGGAAATACGATGTAGAAAAGGTATATTTGCATTTTCGGAAATAATAGTTTAAAACCGATCCTATGTAGGGATATTTCCCTTTAGCCAAGCTGGTTAGGGGTAGGGCGCCATTTGGTCTTAGCCTACGGTCGCATGGCTCGATACCAGCTACTGTGGACCCCGATTTTGAGTCGGGAATCTTTCGTGTTCTTAGTACCATTTCCCTGGATCAAGTAGTTGGTACCCACGAATGCAAGATCTTGGATAATCAAGTGCACATGCACGAATAGTCTTACGATACCATTATTACATAAATAGGCCCGAAGACATTGTTCATTTCACGGACCTTATGGTCCGAATACAATATAAAAGAGTTTAGATAAGGCAAGCGGAAAGAGGCGCGGCTTGTCCATTGCCACGTGCAACGACCGGAGCTAAAGTCTAATATGCGCCGTCGTTCCTCGTCCTCCGGTGGTAAGCATATGGATCTTCCGGCTCTTCAACTCCATCTGGAGGTTTGTGCGTATAGCAAGGGTGAGTACCAACCGTACTCAGCAAGTCAACACGGAATTGATGCATATGACGGGTTATTCAAAGAACACTGGCTAGGGTTATTTTTGCGTAAAGCCGTTTCACAATTCTTTTCACAAGCCTATCGTCTAGCCAAAACAAGTTTTAATTTCATAGTTCATTAACCCGGTGACGGTTCGTCTACCATCCATCGTGATTCCAAGGATGGCTTCCCGCCTCCAGGTGCGTCATGATTTTCGGGAGTCCACCCCTTCTCGCATTCTCGAGAAGTTGATCCACCACCAATAAAATCATCATGCAAACCCATCCGCATTTTTAAGTTCAAAGTCTAGCCAAGCGAAAGTCTTGTCACGATGCTCAATATCCGCGAGCACGGCTATTCGAATAGATTGATTCATTCACCTTGCGGTGGATGTACACTTTACCCGTACTCCGTGATGCCCAACAAATGAGCCTACGCCTCAACACATGAGACGGCCACGGCAAAGCCTTTCGATAACCTCACTTTGGCGTGCGCTCCATGAACTTAAGCCCTCATGCACTCTAGCCGTCCTTTTCTAGCGGTGAGAGGAGTTCGCGCACCGGGGTAAGGGAAGTCTTTCCGGATCTTTAAGTTTAATTAACATCGGTTCAATCCCACCATTCATAACAAAGGCCGCAGCCTCATCCTCATCCCATAACCACATCATAGAGAACCATCTATGCAAGGATACCGCCTCCGCTCGGCTATCTAGTCGGCTAGGTCTATACCCATTCGAGAAGTACGGTTATCGGCTCGTTTCCCGCTATCTCATGGCTCGGTCCTTAATTGACCAGGGTCGGCACTTGCCTTTTCCGGAATCCACCCAAATCATCCGCCGCCCCAGTCTAAAACATTTGTTTAGTACTTTCAATTTTCATCAAATGTAATTCATCATGGTCATGTGGCGCTCATGTCTCCACATGCCGAATCTCAACTACCTCCCTTAAGGTAGTTGCCCAAGCACAAAGCTTTTTCATAAAGTCATGAGTATGCATAAATCTAAGTATAGCATGGCTAGCGTTTACCGAAGTTATGCTTCGGTTATTTGTATCACATCGCGAGTTACAAGGAGTAATTCTAAAGGTAAACAATAGCAAGGTATGGCACAACAAGTATAGGTAACTCGGTAGAGCATGCATGTTTAGAGTTTAAAATAACATCGTTTCGCAAATGGGATCAATATGTTCAAAGGGTGTGAAGACTTGCCTTGTTCGTACGCTTCTTGAGTGGGGTCTCCTGCGGGGTCGTGTTCGCCTCCTCGGTCGCTAATCATACGAGCGAAAAGGAAAAAGAAAAATGGATTCCGGTTAAAATCCGATAAGAACGAACGAAAAGCATGAAAAATCATAAAGAACTCTCCAAACCATTTTCCCTACGACCCTAATCGAATTACGGAGGAGTTTTATAGCAAAATCGGCCGTAGCGACGAGTTTCGAGTTTTTAGGGTTTTTGTAAAAAGGGGTCGATAAATCGACGAAGCGGAAATCTTGCGAATGTTGTTCAAGAGGTTCGTTGATATATCTTTGCGAGTCCAAGTGGTTAAGTATAGTTTAAAGAAAAGAAAAATAATATTAAATCTTCAAGAAAGTTTCACGTAAACGGAAATTTCCAAAAATCGTATATAGAAAATCATTTTACTCCGAGGAAAATACCTGAGAAAACTATATATTTTTGCACAAATATTCCCCAAAATTCCCTAAAAATATTCCCCAATTTTTCTAGAATTTTTCCCCATTTTTTCTATTTTTTTCTCCCTTCTTTCCTTTTCCCTTTTTTTTTCTTTTCTCTAGCCTAAGCCTTGTTTATTTCTCTCTCCTCTCGTCTACCCTCCCCCGATCGGGCGGCACTTCGGTTGGGCCGACGACGACGGCGCCGTCTGCCGGCCGGCGCAGCGGTGGCGGCTCGGACTCGGGCGAAAATGGGACCATGAGACACTTACGAGGCCGGGCGAGCGGCGGCGGGCTCCGTGATCGCGGGCCGACGGCGAACACGGCGGCGACGTGGTTCGGCAAAACCCGGCGTGGCTCGGCGGTTTTCGGGGATGGCAAGGAGGCGAAGTGGTAGGATGGTGGCGGCGAGATGTGGGGAAGAAGGGGAAGCTTGTCCACCCTTTTATACACGGCGAGAGCGCACGGGAACGGTGGTCTCGGGCGGTCATGCGGCGGACGGCTGGTGAACGCGCGCGGGCGTTTGCACGTCGCGGCGGAGTGGCTGACGCGCGCGACCGTCCGGCGCCACCGTGCAAGCGAATCCGTGATGCGGCGCGGCGTGCGGAGCGTGGCCGCAGTACTCGTTCGGCGAGCGTGGACTTCGGGAGCCCTCGCGCGTGTACGTTGCACGGCGGCGGCGAGGGCGGCATGGCGCGTGCGCGCGAGCACATGCGCCGCGTACGGGCGAACCGCGGCGTCGGCGGCGTGGCGACGGCATGGCGCGGGCGCGTGGCGATGCGGTGCACAGCGCGGCGGTTGTGCGAGGACGTGGTGACGCGGGCGACGGTACGACGCGGCATGGCGCGGCGGCATGGCGACGTGGGCGCGGGCGTACGGCGATGACCGGCGTCGAACACTGGCAACAATTGAACGTGCTCTTTCTCCTTTTTCCCGATTTTGATTTTCTATTTTCCATTCCCATTTCCTTTCACTCTAAAAATTCGAAATAAATTTCAATATTTCCAAAATAATTTTGAAATTATATTTTCAAACTTTTCCCTCACTTTTTATTTTTCAAAGTATATTTTTCCATATTTCCAATTCTTCTTTTAGAATTACTCAATTGGGGGTCTTTAATTAATTTCTAAATTCATATTTCTTTTTCAAAATATTTTTATCCCAAATCCAAATATTTATTATTTTTCTTCCACCAGTTAGGGTTTTAACCAAATATATTCTTTTCAAAGAATCTTTTGTAAATCTCCAAAATTAATATGTTTACCCTTCTTCAAATTTATATATATACATATTTTGAATTATTTTCCCCAAGGGTCTCAAAGCTTAGGGGTTTAATTCAACTTCACTTCAAAGCAATTCCGAAGAAATTCTTACGCAACTGAATTGGCAAATAAAATTGAAAAACACGATAAGACGCAATGATTCCAAAAGTTTTTGCGAGTTCCGATTTTCACGTTCCGAATTCTACTCCTTCGATTTTCGGGATGTTACGACCGACTGTCAACGGCGGCGCCTAGCGGCACATATTGACACCATAGTATACAAGAATATAATATTGGCTCGAACCCGTAATGTGTACACAAAACCCTTTGCCTCACGATACCGGTTAAGCTATAGGCAAGATGTGTGCCATCCCTTCAATAGCTTAACCATTCACTCGAACCGTATTGGATTATCGTCTTGATTGACTCCTCAATCAACTTAGCATGGCCATGCATTTCCATAATCCATTACCTCGAGGGGCCCGAGAGATATCTCTCCAAAGGAGGGGCAAATTCCATCTTGATCACTCACATCCCACTCCATGTTCCATAGCAAACCCGAAAACTACCTTTATAACTACCCGATTACGAATAGCGTTTGGTAGTCCCAAAGTAGGCTACTACACATGCTGGAATCCATGGTGATCTCAGGTCTAAGGACTTTATATCAACACTACCTGAGACCAACTAATGGCACATTAATTCCTGTAGAGTCTCATGGTGGGTCTATCCAACAATGTGTTCTCCAACACATGTGTCCATGTTTATTGATTTGTTATCTCCATACACATGATCTATGAGACATGATCATCAATCAATAAACATGCCGATCTTAGAATCATATTTGTTCCAACAATATGACATATGATCAGGGATCGTTTAGAAATAGATTCATACATAAAGAGTCTCATAAATAAGTCACGTACTTATTGATCAATACAAGATGTCTATTTCATGGAACTGAATAACACTTTATTCATTTATACATAAACATTGACGTGATATTCAACATCTCCATGTTGCCTCTAGGGCATATCACTAACACTGGCCTGGGAGATCTGCTTATCTCTAGTGTAGGTCCTTCTCGGCTGTCTGTGCTATGCAGGGCGTGCCAGTTGATTTGATCTGTTAACCAATAAGAAAAACAAAGGAATATGCGTTAAGTGTTAGGTTAGATCCCCACTGGATCGGCTGAGGGAATCCATGAGCATATATATACTATCCTAAAATATATTTAAGCCAAACAACTGGAATGGATCGGTTATACCGAGACAGCATCAGTCGTGTGACCTAAATACAGTAAAGGATAATAAATATATGAATCGATAACCTAGCCGATACTAGAAAGCTAACAATGAATCGGAGTACTACTCCGATGGATCTTATAAAAAGATATAATTCTTGAAGCAGATGCATAGCCTGGAAATCGACCGTCGGCCATCGATGGTGGGCCGATTTCGGCTGGCGACGTTCGACAAGAATGTGATCTTAACATAAGAGGCAGTCCTAATACAAATCTAATAATAAATATATTAAAAGAAACATATCAGGGCAGATAAGACCGGCTGAAACCCCGGCGCTGTCTCTAAACAATATAAATCTTAGCCGAACAGATCATTGGTAGTTCTAAAAACGACTTAATAGTTCAAACCCGATGCAGCATTAAGTATAAAAAGAAAAACATGATCTGTTGCAGCCAATTTATATCTCTCGAGACGGTGGATACCGCATATAAACCAGCCAACCTTTAGATCTAGCCTTATCGGCTGCAAGTTCTTGGCAGAACTAGTCAATGGTAGGATAGATCTAAACATTAGTCTAATTTATATGCGCTATATGATAAGTAGCGCAGTATAAACTCTTGAATCTAATGTGTCATTACGATGGAAGCACTAGAAACAACAGATCATACCACTAATGACATGCATTTACCTAGATTTGGGGGTCGAAACGATGCAGCCCGTAGCCAAACAAAGTGCTCGTCTGAAGAAAAAGGTTGGCGATGCGCCGAAGGTTTGATTGATTGTGATTGTATATGATTACAGGGGATCTCGGGTCATTTATACCCAAGATACAATTATCTGTACAAACCCTGGACTCTATCTAAACTACTATTTAAAACACAACATTATCCCGAGAAGGACCCATGCCGTGTTACTACTAACAATTTAAACAAACTCCTAAATTACAGATACAATTGCCGTTACAGGACTCTATTCATAGGTGGCAATATCATTTAACGCGCAATTAACAACCGAATCTTCTATTTACCCTCAAATTGCTGCATCAGAAACGGTTTCATCTCCTCCGGACCTGGAATCGGCTATCGGCTGCCCTTGTCCGATCCAACCTTAGCCGATTGGCCTCGCAGCCGATCACTCCTCAGCCGATGCAGCCTCTGTTTCCACACCAAACCAGCCGATCCGATTTTGCTTCGCCTTTGCAGACTTAGGCGACTGCGTGGGAGAGAGAGTGCGAGCGCAGGAAGCACGGCGCCTACACCTCCCTATGGAATGGGCCGCCGACCGGTGGGACCCATCGGAGGGGGTAGGCAAACCATCATCACGTCAGCGGCATGGCCATCACGATGACCGCACTTTTTCCACCTTCTATGACGCGGCGAACAGGGAGGAGTAGGAATGAAATGACTTCTCCGACAAGACAAAGCAAAAACCACTCTCTCACGTGGAGTGAAGAAGAGAAAAGGGTAGGACTGCTGTGGTGTTCCCTTGTTCTATAAAAGGAGACCCAAGTCCTTCATAAAGGAGGTTCAGCTCCTCCATATAGACGAGAGGCTCGCATTCTGAAAAATAGGCTAAGTCCCTCCAACTAGCCTGCAGAAACCTCCCATCCTTCGCAAAGTCTAAGGAAGAGGAACACTCTCATTGTTCTTGGCTGCCTCCCCCATATATTGCATACACACAGGAGTAGGGTGTTACACCGCGCTGGTGGCTCGAACCTGTATAAATTCCCGCCTCGTCTGCGTTATTTCATTTTTTACATACAAGTTTGAGCCAGGATACATCGCTCCCCGTGTCGAACCAAAAAGGGGGTCCCCAGGATCCCTGCGTGTCGACCTACGACATCGACAAATTTAATTACCAAATTCTAGTGTTGACAGTACTAGAGCACCCAAATTAATGGACGATGATCCCGTAAGAAAATACGGTAAAGTAAGTGTTAACGCTAGAATTTGATAAGCTCTGGTGTCCCCATCGGTTAAGTGTTCATATCGGCTCAAAGCTAGAATTGGCTTAGAGTTCTGCATTAGCCGATGAGGATTTTCTGTTGTCAACATCCTGAGCAGTCGGATTCTTGTTAGATTCGGTTTGAGAAAGTCTTATCCAGAAGAGACCGAGTTTAGGAAGGATGTGTCCTACATCTATTAATTAGGAAGAGTTAGCTTTCTATTTTATCTTTAGGAAAGCGTTTTATTGTCCAATAAGGACTCGGTTTGTTTCCTTTTATCTTTAGGAAAGTTTGGATTGTCATCTGTTAGGATCTCTATTAGCCTACGGGTATAAATATGTAAGTCCGAGGTTCATGTAATCTATCCCTCTTGATCAATACAATTCGGCGCATCATCACCTTTTTATCTTTTCTACTTTATTCATTATCCGACGGAACTTGGCACCTAACGCGGGGCTGCATCGGCTTCGATCTCCGGCGAAGGAGTAAGTCCAAGGTCCTGTCGGCTCAGGCAATCGTGTTGGCTACATTGGCGTCGTCCAAGGCTGCATCAGTACATTCGACCTCTTGGATTGCTTCGATTCGATAACATTTTTGTCTGATTATTTATCATGTCTCTGTTGAATCTAATACTAGTGTGGGAGGTGTCACCCTGGGGTGCCTCAAAAACCCGGATTGAACCTCAACAAGTCAGACCGAGCGTCCTCGGGATGTGACCGAGAGCCCGACTCCCCCCGAGGGTCGGGCATGCCGGCCTTCCTCCGAGTCTGACCTCAGCCCCTTCTCTCAATTCCGACTCGTCGCCCAACCCCGAGCATCCTTGGGAGGAAACTTGGCAGGCAAGGAGGAAGAGGGAGGAGACAACCCGCAGCGCTCGACACCACCGGCGGCACAGGAGCAAAGTGGTCCTGTGGCCGGGGAGCACAAGACGCCCACGTTGTACAGGACCTAGCAGACCAGCAAGTACTTTATCAGATATTCTTTGTACCCTACTGTTTGTCTCTCTTAGTCTTAGCTTTCTTGGCCCCCAAGTTCATTTGTTCCTGCCCACCTTGAGGTATAAAAGGGAGGGCAGGGGGCTGAGAAAAAGAGGCTTCAGATTCCCTCTCGCGCTTGTAACTCTTGTTCATCATCCACCCCAGAGAAAGAACACCACACACTGAACGTAGGCCTATTATCCTTCGGGAGGGCTGAACCAGTATAAACCCTTGCGTCTTGTTTCTTGGCTCATCTTAGGATTTTAGTCGACCATCGGATCCATCGGAGGATAGCTTCTCCACCAAACTCTCTTCTACCTCCTCGGGGACCCCCTTTGGAGGACTACCGACCCACCCATCGACAGCTGACGCGCCAGGTAGGGGGCGTTGTTCTTCGTCTGAGGTGGTCCGATGGAGATCTACCTTTTCCGACAAAGTCTTTGAACAGATACGTTTTCTTTCCTTTCCCTTTCAACTTCCGAAAAGCATAATCCTTGCATGCTCTTGCATTCTCTATCTTTGTCCCGCTTAGCCACTGGGCTGGCAACACGCCTTCGACAGCTCCCGCGCACAGCTTATGGCTAGCCCTGAGCTACGCGGCCCCGACCTACCCTGGTTGGGGTTCTCCGGAAGGTTGCTTGTCGAGCTTGCCTTTGCCGCTCGGGGGCTCAGAGATGCAGTAACGACCAAACAATTTGATAACTTCTGCGCAAGTGTTCATGACCCGCTCTGAGTTTCACGGCCCTGACCCATGTGCTCCAGGCTCTCAGGATAGAATGTTATCGTTTGAGTCAGTGACTACTTCCCAATCTGGTTCTTGTCTCGAGTATCGGAGAAATACAATTATGCCCAACGTGTTCTCTTCAATCCCATCGCCCTCTGGTCAGAGCTGGATTTTCCCTCCCGGAGTCGAACTTGGGTTGAAGTAGAAATGCGAGAATGGACCATCGTACAATCAAGCTACTCGGAAAATTCGGTCTTTCAAGATCCTTCACTTCGCCTAGTTCATAAAATGAACGACAGTTATGCTAAAGGCCGATTCCGAACTTGATGAAACCCGGTTAGGGAATTGTTAATGACCAAATTTGGTAACCATATCCCCGGGATCAGAGCCGATATTGAAGCGGAATTGGAAGAGAAGAGATCGGCGGGGAAACAGAAGCTTCATCGGCTAAGTCCGAATCGGTTGTGGAGCCAGTCAGCTAAGTCCAAATTGGACCTAGGGGTGAAAGGAAATAAAATTGGGAAAATAGGAAATTTAATTCGGGAAAATCAGAAATGTAACTATTCATTGCGCGTCACCTGTTCGATGCCGTACCCAGGGCCCCGAACCACCTCGCCACCGCGCGCCGCGCGTCGTGCCCGCCGCGCCGTGCCCCACACCGCCGCACCGTGCTCGCGCGAGCCGACGCCAGCCACCTCGCCCCCTGTCGACCTCGCGCGCCCGCGTCGCGCCCGCGCCGGACCCCGCCCCGAGCGCCGCCACGCGCCGCTCGTCACGCCCGGCCCCGCCCTCGCGCCCACGCGTCGCCCATCACCCCAAGCCCCCTCCGCGCGTCGCTACACCTCCCCGTGCCCATGCCACCGTCGTCACCATCCTATTCCCACGCCTTGCCGACGCCGGCCACGCGCGCGCCACGCCCGTGACGCACGCGACGTGCGCGCGCCGTGCCCTACAACGCCACCACGGTCTCACCGCAAAACCAATATAAATAGACCTCGATAGCACAAACTCTATACACAATTCTTGATCGCCATCTTTTCCTCTGTAAAACCCCTCAAATATTCCCAGCCTCCATAGCCCGTGCGCTAAGAATTTCGCAAAAGATCGGAGCCCGGTCGGAGAAACCCTAATTCGGCCGCCCGGAGCAAAGAATCGAAATTCGTCGCCCTCGGTCGAGTTCTTCCCAAATTGAAGGTACTTCCATGATCTCCATGCTCTAGGTTTTGTTTCCCCCATGTTTCCCGAGCCAATGCGCCACCGGAACTCGCCAGCGACGAGCGGCGCCAAGCCCCTCTGTTTCGGCCGCCGCCGTGCACGTCGCTAGGCCGCTACGGAAATTCTCCAGGCAAACCGATGCTTTAGTTAGCTTCTCCACACCCCGTAGTTGCTCCCACACCCGCTACCTTGGCCATGCCATTGCCGGAGCGCTGCCGCGACGAGCGTCGCCGTCGCCGCTGGGAGCTCGCCGTCGCCGGCTTATTTTGCCACCTCTCCAACCCGCCCAAGCCTTGAATCGGAACCCTCGTAGCTCGTAGATGGAGATAGGACCCCTTGCCCCCTAGGACTGGCCATCCTCACCGCCGGCCCCTCTTCCCCGTCTGCAGCGCAAACAGAGAAAGGAGAGAGAAGAGAGAGACCGAGAGGAAATGAAAAAAGAAAAAGAAAATGGGGAAAGAAATAAAAGGAATAAAAAAGGAAAGTATTTAGGAAAAGTATAGAGTAATGAAAATTGTTTTTTTAAATAAATTATTTAGGGAGATATATATTTAGAGAAATTGGGATATAGGTTGATTTTCAGAAAATAATTATTTAGGGGATAATTATGAGATTAATTTATGACCTAAGTACAACTTTTATCTAAACTCTGAATTATTATGAAATTCACCAATATTATTTAACATAGCTATAATTAAGATATTATCATGACTTGTTATTTAACATTATCATAGGCTTCCCCAAAATCTAAAGTAACCAATATGGTTCCAAACATTGGGAATATAATTGTCACCTAAAATTGATATTAAACACTAATTTTATCATATGGATTCTCTGAAATTAAAATCTAAAATTATTTAATGCAGTGTCAAGCTTTAGGGTTAACTAGTTATTTTCGGATTCAATTATTATAAACCCTAGGACTTCTCGACCCGAGGAATATTTTGATTAAATTAAAAGATAACCACTTCCTTTCGTTAATTGAATCATCAACTCTAATATTTCTCAAACTTTAAACATATTAACTTAAAATAAATATCACATCATACTTAATTAAATCGGGTTCAATACGAGAGTTGAAATCATTGCAACTCTTTCGCTCTAAACCGGATTTTATCGAACTCGAGCCTAGGTTCTTGAAGAGTCATAGCCTAGTGTTAGGAGCCGCTAATACGATTTAATTGGTTTTCTTTTGGATCTTATTGGATTCTATTTGAATTCTAATCGAATTCAAATTTGATTTCTCGCATGTACGATTAGCGTCCGAGGAAGGCGTTGAGTGCGCGGAAGACCCCAACCAACAAGTGTGCGAGCAAGGCAAGTCATCACACTCTTTGAACATATTGATCCCAATTGCGAAATGATGTTGTTTTAAACTTCAAATATGCATGCTATACACAAAGAATTACCTATACTTGTTATGTCATGCCTTGTTATTGATTACCTTTAGAATTATTCCTTGCAACCCTCGATGTGATACAAAAAACCGGAGAATATCTTCGGTAAAATGCTTAGCCATGCTATTCTTAGATTCATGCATACTCATGATTTTATAAAGAGCTTTATGCTTGGGCAACAACCTTAGGGAAGGGAGTTGAGCTACGGCATGTGGAGACATGAGCGCCACATTGCTTGAACATGATGAAAATGGTTTTGATGGAAAAACAAAAAAAATATAAAACCAACGTTTTTAGACTGGGGCGGATGGATGGATTTGGGTGGATTCCGGGAAAAGCTAGTACCGTCCCTGGTCAATTAAGGACCGAGCCATGAGATAGCCAGGAAACGAGCCAATACAACCGTACTTCTTGAATGGGTATAGACCTAGCGGAGTAAATAGCCAAGCGAGGCAGTACCCCTGCATAGTGGTTCTTATGTATGAGATGAGATTGGGAATGGATGATTGAAAATCGAAATTTATTTATAACTTGGAGAATGAAGTTTTCCCTTACCCCGGGAGCGCCAGAACTCCTCTCACTGCTAGGAAATGACGGCTAGAGTCCATGAGGGCTTAAGTTCATGGAGCGGTACTGCTAAAGTGAGGTTATTGAAAGGCTTTGTCGTGACCGTCTCATGTGTTGGGACGTAAGCTCATTTGTTGGGCAGTCGCGGAGTACGGATAAAGTGTACATCCACTGCAGTGTGAATGAATCAATCTATTCGAATAGCCGTGCTCGCGGATATAGAGCATCGTGACAAGACTTTCGCTTGGCTAGACTCATAAATTTTAAAATGATGGGTTGGTATGCATAATGATTTTGTATGCTAGTGGACTCAGCTTCTCGACCTGCGAGAAGAGGTAGACTCCCCAGAAAACCATGACGCACCGGAGACGGTAAACCATCCTTGATATCACGATGGATGGCAAACAGAACCGTCGCCGATTTAATATACTCTGGAACTAAAACTTGACTTGGCTAGCTGTTAGGCTTGTGAAAAGATTTATGAAAATTGGCTTTATGCAAAAGAACCCCAGCCATCCTTTGAATGACCCTATCATGTGCATCACTTTCGTGTTGGCTTGCTGAGTACGGTTGGTACTCACCCTTGCTATACGCATAAACCTTCAGATGGTGGAAATGAAGACTTGGAAGATCCATATGCCTACTACCAGGAGGGCAAAGAAGCCGATGGCGCCTCTAGGTCTTAGTCTCCGGTCGTTGCCTGTGGCAATTGACAAGCCGCTGCCTTCATTCTGCTGCCTTATCTAATTTCTACTTTTGGGTTGTATCTGGACCATGAGGTCCTATATGTTGGATATTGCCTTCGGGCCTATTATTGTAATAATTTCGATGTAAGACTATTCGTGTATTTGCACCTGATTATCAGTACTATATTTTGTGGGTACCAAACTACTCGATCCAGGAAAATGGTACTATGAACACGAAAGATTCCCGTTCCAAAAACGGGGGTCCACACGACGCCAAAATGAAGAAAATCTCCTTTCTTCCTGGTTTACGGGGCAGAAGCCATGTTGCCGAATGAAATGGAGTATGAGTCTCTTCGAGTCCACACTTTCAACGACGAGCGCTACAATCAAGACCGAGTGGACGACCTGACCCGACTGGAGGAGGCCCGTGAGGCAGCCTTGATCCAGTCGGCAAGATATCTTCAAGGACTTAGACGATACCATAGTCGCAATGTTCGGGCGCGAGCCTTCATTGTCGACGATTTGGTTCTACGCAAGATCCAGACCACCAAGGACCGTCACAAATTATCTCCACTATGGGAAGGGCCATATATAATTGCTGAGGTGACTCGGCCAGGAGCATATCGACTAAAGCGTGAAGATGGATCTATGGTGGAGAACTCTTGGAACATCGAACATCTTCGACGATACTATGCTTAAGTTGCCTTAAGTTTCATGTTATTCACGACTGCCAACCTCAAGGAAGATGACTTCTTGAGTTGACAGTCGGGGGCTGCACATGTATCAATAAAGCATGGTTTTCTTCGGCAACTTGTGTATATTTGGTTTATCATTGTTCAAGATTTTGATTCGAGTTCAATAGATAAGGACTGAGAATTTTTTGATGACCTAATCAAGCTTAGGCTTGATGACTGTCAGATAAAAATTACTTAAGAAATCTTCTATAAAGACTCGAGTCAAGGCGTTGACATAAATAAGCCAGATATTTACAAATTTACATCAAAGTTCATAAACAATACTCTCAAAGCCATCAAGATTGGAAGTTGTTAACTACATCAGCAGCTACCTTTTTAGCTGATTCTTGTGCTTCACTTATCAATTCTAAGGCCTGCTCGTCCGAAGTGTCGTCAGCGAAGTCTTCCCCGACTGAGTCAACATCTATCCGAGGATAGAGTGACTTGGCCTGCGCAAGGGCAAAGCCTGCTCCCATAGTGGCCGCCTCTGAGATATTGACTATGTATTGATCTGGGGCCCTCCTGAGTTTGTCGAAGACCTCGACGACATCCAATGAACTGGTCCCGAGCCCATGATGGAACAACGACAAGAGAATCGGTGTGGCTGCGTTACCAACATCGTCTCTTACGCTTTCGACCCTTCGGACCCTTTCAACGAAGACATCAAATTGTGCTCGGGTTTTGACCTTATAAGCTGCCAAAGACATATGATTATACAGACACTCGAAGGTGAAGCAAAATGAAGAATGCTTTCTTAAGAGAATTTACCTTCGAACTCAGACTCCAGCTCCGCTTTGTTGGTGTTAGCTTCTACCAGCTGGGTCTGGAGCATGTGGACTTATGACGAGTTCTCTGCAACAAGAAAATTTGTTGACGCCAAGATCAAAACAGACTACGAATAAAGGCATAAAAAGACCGAGAGGATTAAGCTTACTCCCGAATGAACCCCGGAGGTCAAGGTTCTCCTCCGGAGCGCGGCTATTTCTCTCCGTAAGCGCTTCTCTTGATGCGGCCTCTTCCCGAGTGGCCTTTAGCTCTTGGCTTGGATGTTCTCGGGGAATTCAAGTGTGGGACCAACTTCTCGAGTGCATCAGATTTAGCCATCGACCGATAATATACCCTCTGCACGCGAGTTCAGAGATTAATCGACTAAAAGAAACCATAAGGCTACAACAGAGAAGAGCGATGCTTACATTTAGCAGTCGGGTTGCTCCATTCAGGCTGGGACATCGTCGTCCGAGTCATCAATCACCAGCCTCCTTTTACTCGCCCGCCTGCTAATATCCTCGTCGGCAGCAGCCCTTTTGCCGACTGGATCACTCTGGATTTTGACGCCGCCAGTTGGTTTCTTGGTAGGCCGAGCTGGCGCATCGTCATGATGCACTTTGTATGGCTTTGAGATGATGCAAGCATTTTCCTACAAGGAAGATTTTATATACACTAAGAGGTGCATATTAAGATTGAAAGACATTAAAGAAGTTAAGTCAGCTTACCGGAGGAGGAGGACGGTACAAGTTGAATGGGAGAACGGGCAACATGAGGCTGCGCTCGACTGTGATCCCAGAAGAAAAGATCTTGTACATACGAGTCTTCAGGGTCTCGTAGCTCAGGGAGTCGCGGTCCTCCCGATTGGGATCCCTTTCGCCCTCGTACTCGAATGCGGGCTTGGATCTTTCCTTAATAGGCGTCAATCGGTTCTTGATAAAGTGCCGAGTGATCTGTTCTCCCCGGAGGCTCTTTTTCTTCATCTCCAAGATGTTAGCCAAGAGCTTGTTGGCCTCATCCCAATCTTGGGCTACCGGGACGGTGCTCCAGTTAGGCCTTGGAACCGGAGAAAGGCCGACAAAGTTGGGCCGACTGGGTTCAAGATTTGAGATGTAGAACCAGTTCGCATGCCAACCTTGTTGGAGGATTTCAAGGGAAGAGAGAAATAATCTCTGCGGAGGGATCCGCGGAGCTGAAAGCCGGCCCCACCAACGACGCAGGGCTCATCCTTGTTTGGATGTGGCTTAAGATAGAACATGCGGCGGAAAAGCTGGAAGTGAGGAAGGATGCCAAGAAAAGCTTCACAGTCATGGATGAAGAGTGCGATGTGAAGCATGGAGTTGGGGTTCAAGTGGTAGAGCTGAAGACCGTAGTAATCAAGAAGACTCCGAAAGAACTCAGAAGAAGGAAGGCCGAAGCACAGTAGAAAAAGGAGGTAAAAACGACAATCTCACCGGTGTTTGGAGTGGGGAACTCCTCGCCGGCCGCCGGGCGCCAGCCAATGATCTCTTTAGGTGGAAGAACTCCGTTCTTCATCATCTCCTGAAGAGTTGATTCCTTGACATCTGAAGTTGCCCATTGCTCGAAGGGGATTTCCTTCTCTCCCGCTATAGGTGCAGTTTGGGGGAAGCAGATCTAGCTCGGGAAATGGGGATTTGAGAAGGGGATCTTGGGGACTGAATGCGGAGGTTAGCTTGTGGTGAAATGCGAGATCCTAGATCGATGGATTTGGGTGCGCGCGAGCCTAGGGTTTTTCGCAGAGAGCTGATGAACAGTACTGCGAAAGAGGAAATTTTTGGGAAGACGAAGTGGCGGGGATGACCTTGAGGCTTCGTATAAAGACTTGAGGGTTTTGCTAAGTCATCTCGCGATTGGGCCGAGCCCATGAGAGACTTGCAGCCCAGCTAAGGTGTGGCCTGACGCGTGTCCTAGGGGACTTAAGTGGATGGACTTAAGCAGATTTGCCCTGGCAATATGCACGTATCTAATTGCCCAATACCTTTAAAATCCTTTCATACCGCAGTTTGCGTAACTTCGTGAGAAGTTGGCACGATGCAATTTGAAAGGTGATAAATAGTTAAGTTTTTCACTGCTGTCCTGATGACAGGAACTATTTGGTTTTTAAGCATTTGATTAAATGATTATATCAATGCTATTTTTCAACCTTGGTGAAAATCTTTTAAGATTAAGACCAATATTATGGCAGGAGCTATTTAATATTTTGATCGGATTTTTTAGATGACTAAAAAATTTGTTTACCCATGAGGGTCGATTAAATTATTTGTTCCGAGATGACTCGGGCAAGTTAACTCGGATAAGCATGAGGTTATTGAGTGTTTTTTACCTGCGAGGGATGATTGAGCTATTTGTTCTGAGGTGACTCGGGCAAATTTACTTGGGTAAGCATGAGCTTGCCGAATGATGTGATTCTTATGATTGCTTTAGCTTGAGCTAAGCATTTATATGAAGAATGATTTTTTATATAGTTCTTGACTATATGCTTAGTCTGTTTTTGACTAACCACATAGTCGGGGGCTACACCTAATTAGGTGCATCAGGAGATGCACCTAGATATTTATTTTTTGAGAATTTTTTATGATATTTTCCAGCCCTTCATAGTCTTTGGAACCACTCGGGAAATTCAGGCAGGGATGACGGAACCACTCGGCAACAGAAGCACTCGGCCAATGAGTTGTTCGGCTGTGTGTTGCTTTGGTTCGAGGCACAGTTATCACGTCGACTGCGAAGGACTCGGGGGCTACTGTGGAGATTATGACAATCGGATATCCTCATGGCAAGCTTATCCGACTGAAAATAGGGATATGTTATGTTTATAAATTATGTAAACTGGCTATGACTTGGTTGTTACGTTGCCGATTAGATAAAGCAACAGCTCATAGTCATAACTTGGTAAGATTGAGGAAGCCGACTTAGAGTAAGATAGAGTTTTCGACTTGTAAACCCGTCCTCTAAGACTATATAAGGAGGGTAGAGGCGTCCCTTGAGGGATATCAGATTAAGGCGAAGCATATACGAGCTATTAGACATACGAGATCTTGAGATCAATAAACACTCGGCGGATCGAATCCCCGAAACAGGAGTAGGGTATTACCTCAAGAGAGGGCCTGAACTTGTCTAAAACTTGTTTTCCACTTAACCCATCGAGCTTGGTGATCTTGACTACACCCCCAAATTTCTATTGCCGAAACCAAGTATCGACACCAATCCTGCAATTTCTTTATAAGATCTACCTTCGCGTAAACTAATCCAATCCCGTAAACTAATCAAAGTTATTACCATTAAAAGATACCATTTATTCAAAAAAAAAGATAGGAAATTTTAAAAATTACATGTTCAACATTTTACAATTCACATATTCAAAATGCACGTACATTGTATATTTATATTTTACCCACATTGCATATTGTAAAATTATGTACATTGTACTTTTAATTTTTTTCCTACACTGCATACTCTAAAATCATATACATTGCATTTCTAAATTTTACCTACTAGATACATTCTATATTTAAATTTTACCCACATTTCATATTCTAACTTACCATATATTGGATTTTTAAATTTTATCCACATTGCGTATTCTAATTTAAATGCATTGAATTTTTTCATTTGCACATTCTAAATTTTAATTTCATCTACATTGCATATTCGAAAATACGATGTTCGAATTACTTACCTCGCCAGAAGGAAGTCGGCGCGGCGAGAGCGAGAAGGAAGTCGGCGCGGGCGGATGGGCGGCGGTGGCGCCGGCCGGGCGGTGGCGGCTGCCGCGCGCGACACTGATCAGGCAGCGTCGCCGGGCGGAGGCGTTCTCGGCGGCCGGCCACCTGGTCGTCGTCGGCGGCGGCGGCGGCCACCGAGGGTCGTCGGGCGGCGACGCCAAGCCAAGGAAGGTGGGGCGGGGTCGTGCTGCGGGCGGCGGCAGGCGTGCGGCGGCGGGCGCGATCGATTGAACCAAATATCTTGGAAGAGGAAGACGGGACCCACTGTAGCGAATCTCGCGCGAGAGTGGCCGAGCTCGGCGCCACTCACTGGCGCCGACTTTGCCATGTCAGCCTCGGCGTCTACGTGGCGTAAATATGTCGGCGTCAATAGTATTAGCACCGAGCTTAGGATCCATTTCTAAGAATTCAAATCGTCAGGAGATCTTTGCAAAAAATTCGGTTGCTTTGTGTTTCAATTGCCAAACGGGCACATGCTGGGTCGAAAAGCCCGAAGAGAGGCCCAAATAGCAGCGGCAGAGGCGAGTGGCTATCGTTTTGCTCCGCTCCGTCTCATATGATCCTTCCCTTTCGAATCTCGTTTTGGCCGGAAACCCTAGTTCGCTTGGAGTTGGCCGGAAACCCTAGAAGCGATGGCCGCGCCGGCGGCTGGCAAGGGCGGCGGTGGGGGGCGCATCCATCGGCTGGAGGTGGATAACTTCAAGTCGTACAACGGGACGCAGACAATCGGGCCCTTCTTCGATTTCACGGCCATCATCGGTCCCAATGGCGCCGGCAAGTCCAACCTCATGGACGCCATAAGCTTTGTGCTTGGCGTTCGCTCCGCCCACCTCAGAGGCGCCCAGCTCAAGGACCTCATCTACGCCCTCGACGACCGCGATAAGGAGGCCAAGGGCCGCAGGGCCTCCGTCCGCCTCGTCTACCACCTCCCCGCCACCGGGGATGAACTCCACTTCACCCGCACAATCACCGGCGCCGGTGGCAGCGAGTACCGGATGGACGGCCGTCTCGTCACCTGGGACGACTACAACGCCAAGCTCAGATCCCTGGGCATCCTCGTCAAGGCTCGCAATTTCCTTGTCTTCCAGGTGAGGTGACTCCTCATACAATTCCTCCTCCTTGATTAATTATAGCACTAAATAAATTCATGAATGACCTTCTTGAATTGCGGCCGGAATTGGTTCTGGACCCTGGAGACATGACATTACCATTTGCACCGCAGGGTGATGTGGAATCCATTGCCTCCAAAAATCCCAAGGAGCTCACCGCACTTCTGGAGCAGATCTCTGTCTCTGACGAGCTCAGGAGAGAATATGACGAGCTGGAGGACCAAAAAACCAGGGCCGAAGAGAAGTCTGCACTTATCTATCAAGAGAAAAGGACCATCGTCATGGAAAGGAAGCAGAAAAAGGCTCACAAGGAAGAGGCAGAGAATCATCTAAGCCTCCAGCAGGACTTGGTACATGATGATAGTAATCCTCACTCACAGTTTTACCAAGAAACCATTGTTTATACTATATTGTTCACATTGAGTTGTGTTTACTTGTGTCCAGAAACTAGCCAAGACAGAACATCTCCTACGGCAACTCTACACCATTGAAAAAGATGCAAAGAAAATAGAAGCTGAACTTGAGGAGGATAGGCGGTCTCTTCAGCAAGTGCTGGAAGAGAATCAGTCCTCTGACTATGAGCTTTCTGCAAAAAAGAAGGAGCAAGGTGGGTTTCTCAAGAAAATGACCTTATGCGAGAAGAGTATAGCCAAGAAAAAGCTTGAACTTGACAAGAAGGTAAGTACCTTCCTGTCCATTTTTTGCTTCACCAAACTTTACTTGTGGCAGTTCAGTCTTGGGCTTATCTGAAGAACCATTAAGATATCTTCTTTTCTTAATGAGAATGGCTAGTACCGTTTCATTATTCAATACAAACTTATTGCATGATAATAGGACTTCTTTTCATGTAGCATCAAGGTTTTACGTGGCTGTCGTGTCACTAGCAATATTCTCCCACTTCATATGGTCCGGTACACCTCTAGAATCTCTACATATGCACATTACTTTGTACAACTTACAATCGGCGAAATTAAAGATAGGTGTGAATTGCTGCTCCCACAGCGCTCTGGGTGTTTTCTGGCTGTTGTGTTTGCTTCTGCAGCTATCCATGTCAATCTGTTAGCTGTTAGTGTGATTTGGGAGTGGGCCGTTGTTTAGTCATTGCTGGACCATGGTAGTGTACAGTCGTGTACACACAATTCCGCACAAGTTGGCCGCTCGTTCTCCGCCCCTCCACATATAGCCTTTCTAGGCCTTGTGTTGTGCTAATATTCATGCATTCCCTGCTCCCATGACGAGTGGGACTACCACCCGCTTGCCAGTTTCTCTGGTTGAGCTAGGCACTATGTACATTAACTTTTTTGCTTGCGCTATGAATATCGACTGTGTGTAAAAATGAAAATTGTATATCCCACCCATTCATCTGCTTTCACCCTAGCCTCATTACTTCCACTGTTGTCAATGAATTGGATGCTTATATGGCACCTTGTTTGTTTATGAATCGCTCAATGTTGCCCTTTTGTTATTCCAGTCAAAACAATTTGCTTCTTGCAGTTTACAATCTCTACTTTGGCTGTGTTCTTAAGTCTATCTTCCCAACTTCATCACCTTCGTTTTTTGCGCGCACGCTTCCCAAACTGCTAAACGGTGTGTTTTTTGAAAAAAAATTCTATAGAAAGTTGTTCTAAAAAATCATATTAATCCATTTTCTATTTTTTAGCTAATACTTAATTAATCATGCGATAATGAGTCGCTCCATTTTGTGTGCCGGAGGGAGAAGTTCCCAACCATAACACACGAACACAGCCTTCATGAACTGGGCACATTAAATGTGTTCTAATTAATTACTACATATATTTTTTCCTCTTCAGCAACCTGAGCTTCTTAGATTGAAAGAGCAAATTTCTCGGCTGAAATCCAAAATGAAAAGCAACAACAAAGAGATCGACAAAAAGAAGGATGATAACAAGAAGCATTTGGAAGAGATGAAAAGGTTGCAGAGTGCTTTGGTTGATGTCACAAGTGCTATTGATGAGTTGAATGAGCAAGGCCAAAATAAAAGCGACAAACTGCAATTAGCTGATGACCAACTCCAGGAATATCATAGAATGTGAGTTCAGAAGACATCTTACATAGTATGTTAAGTTTAAAATTCAGTTATCTAATAAAAGTGGGACATAATCCTCATCATCCATCATCCATGTACTTCTCTACAAAAACGAATTAATGGTTGTGTGATAAGATTGCTACTGCTCAACTGCATGTGTCAATTATCAAAAAAAGAATGCTGTGTTTTAAAGACCTATCAGCCTTCTCTTTTTTTTTTTGAATGATGTGGCTACATTAGAGGTGGAAAAAAGCCTTGCTTCTGTATAGTCAGGAGAATCCAATATTTTACAACCACTGGTGGATACATGATACCAGACCTTATTGGTTCCGGTTGAGAACGAACCTTTAATTTTACTTTACTCAGCCAAAAATAATGTTCCTGTTCTAATAACTCTTGATTTAGTTGTGGACAGTTATGACATAAATCGGTAAATATCTTTTTGTTCCTTATCTTGTTTTATTTTTTCTATGCCTATCGATGCATCCCTGTGAAGATTCAGTAGACTTTAGCATTAACTTTCTGTTACAGTAAGGAAGATGCAGGAATGAGTACAGCAAAGCTGAGAGACGAGAAGGAAGTTTTTGATAACGAGCTTAATGCTGATGTTGAAGCAAAAAAAGAATTTAGAGGAGAATATGCAGCAGCTGCATAGCCGTGAGAATGAGATTTTGTCACAAGAGCGTGAATTGCGTGCAAAGCTTAATAAGATTCTTCATTCAATCCCCAAGCATGAAGATGAACTTGCTGATTTACATGAGGAACATAACACAATTGCAAAGGAGCGCCAGACCTCAGGGTTAGTCCGTACCAAGTCCGTTGATCTTTATAGGGTCTCTCATCCTTAAGCACACTAATTCACGCTCAATTATCAACATTATGTTTTACTCATATTATACTTATACAAATATTGTGCAGAGTTAAATACCAAATGTTGAAGCAGAGGTTGGATGAGAGACGAATTTACGAGAGCTCAAAGCTGACAAGCATGAAAGTGAGCGGGATGCTCGGTTTTCAGAAACAGTTAGGAGTCTAAAGCGGCTATTCCCTGGAGTCCATGGTCGCATGACAGAACTTTGTAGGCCTTCTCAGAAGAAATGCAACCTTGCTGTCACTGTTGCTATGGGGAAATTCATGGATGCAGTGGTGGTAGAAGATGAGAACACAGGAAAAGAATGCATTAAGGTACCTCTTTAATGACTTCTACTCAACTGATTCTTCAACATATTTTTTATATCGGTGAGAGCTCATTATATTATCTGCAGTAGTCAATTGTAACACTTTTTTTAATCAAAGCGTACTTTTGGAAATTAAAATACGGAGAACCTCTTTAATGAAATAAAATGAGTAGCTTCACCTGAACTATAAACTTCTGAAAGAAGTTTGAACTGATTCCATTCGAATGAATTTGACGTTCACATGGAAGGAGAGTTTGTGAATAGGGCATTTGATAGACCAATATCATGTTTTGGGATTCTGTTGACTCACATCCATTCAAATTAGACGCATACAGATTTCATCAAATAAGTTATTTGAGTAATATTAAGATAACCACTATATATGTGATCGTGGCAGCTGCAGTCTCAGGTGTTGGATAGGTAGTAATACAAAATACTCCCTCACAGTCATATATGTCCTGTTGCCCGTTGGACATTGACAGTCCCAAAAACACAACTTGACCGGCAATTTCTATTTAGAGTTATGATTTCATTATCCATTTATGCTGGTTACCCTGTGATGTTCTTGTGTAAGGTAGTTATTTGTTTTCTACTTGATCTATCAAAATAGGCAAAACCATAAATATCACTTTATCTCTTATGCGCTACAGTACTTGAAGGAGCAACGCCTTCCTCCTCAAGACATTTATTCCCTTACAATCAGTCCGCGAAGCCTATAATTGAGAAGCTGCGAACACTTGGGGGATCTGCACAATTGGTCTTTGATGTTATTCAATATCATTTCTTTCCATAAGGAGGCAATCGTAGCCCCCATGCATGGTCTTTTAACTTTGCAGACACCCCCCCCATGCATGTACACCTATTTTTTTTTAATTCTGTGTCTTACATTAGCAATCAATGCTTTATCAATACTCTTTCTGGACTGTGGCACTGTGTTTCTTTGTGTGTTTTTTGTACTCTGCCTCATTTAATATATGCACTTTGTGTTATTGACACATGGGATAAGTACCAATGGCAATAAGCAATCTGCCCATAACCATAGCCTTTCTGAGTTTTCTAGTTGATTACTATTTCAGTTTGTTTATGATTATACTTCAGTACATATTTTATCCTACTTTGTCAGAGAAAAAAAGAACCGTCTGCTTGCGTCATGATACTTCATGCTTACTTCTGCTACTAGCAATACTGTTGAAAAATCACAAAATTGGGTGTGTGTATACATATAAGCTAAAGCTACCTGCAACATTGCTGTCTCCGCCACCCCAACTACTGCATGCTGCCACTGCCCTGTCCTGCTAATGGAAAAATGTTGCTGACATTTTGTTCACCTCGCTTGATTTCTTCCATCAAATGTGCCATCATATATCCACTTTATATATGAACTCCCTTCATCCCTTGATTTTTGGCCTTTTGAGAAGAACTGTAAAGGCTTGCCTGTTCACTTGTAATTTTTCTAGGCTTGCTTGCCTGTTTACTCGGAGTTTTGTTAGAAACAGTTCTTGTGTCAAGTGTTGCTTCTTTATCAGTTATCCATGAACTATACTTACAACAGATCATTACTGTCAGCTGTGGAATAGTATTCTATTCTATTTGCTTTGATTAACATTATACATTTGACCATGCTTTGGAGAAAGCGGTTCTGTATGCTGTTGGAAATACGCTTGTCTGTGATGAACTTGATGAAGCGAAAACCTTAAATTGGAGTGGTGAAAGGTACAAGGGTAAGTGTTTGGTTCTGCATATCTAAAACAGCATTTTCTTGTTTGGTTATTTTTATGCTAACTGTTCTATGGGATTCTTCTCACTAAATCGGTCTTTGAAGCTAACTGTTCTGTCATGTCTGTATTTTAGTTGTTACCGTCGATGGGATTCTGCTGACTAAATCGTGCACGATGACTGGTGGAATAAGTGGTGGAATGGCAGCTAGATCTAATAAATGGGATGACAGCATAATAGAATGTACGCATATCACTTTTACCTTTTAACCAACAAAAAGACA
Source organism: Oryza australiensis (assembly GCA_019925245.2). NCBI lineage: Eukaryota > Viridiplantae > Streptophyta > Magnoliopsida > Poales > Poaceae > Oryza > Oryza australiensis. The sequence goes on from JAIFGZ020000626.1 coordinate 30,239, forward strand.
TGTTTGTTCTGTAATTTGTCTTATTGGCTCTTCATACAATTTGTGCTGCAGCTTGGAAGAAAAAGAAAAATCAGTATGAATCTGAAATGTCAGAACTTGGGTCCCCCAGGGAGTTACAGAGAAAAGAGCTTGCTGCGTCTGAGAAAATAACTGGACTTGAGAAAAAGTTACATTACTTGAATGTTGAAGAGGTAGGTACATAAATTTGATTTCTAGTCAGATACTGGCTGGTGACTTTTCTCATAAATGTATGGCAGCAGATCTTTGCTAAGGCACATAGATTTGACTTGGTCAAATAATGATTGATGATTTCTTTGCTAATAAATGGATGGCTACAGATCTTTGGTCTGCTTGCTCCAAAATTCTGAGCCCCTGAAAGATTTCTTCAATGATGGTCGATGCTGTTTTTATAGTTGCTGGGCTAGTCCCTATTTCCTTGACTCCTGTTCTCTTCAAGATGATTTTAGGTCAAGATGGCTAGAAAATATGACATAGGATTTGATGATAATGCGATAGCATCTTATGGAATGTTGCTTTCATTTCTTTTTGCTTGAAATATGGATCTTATGCAAAATTCACTTTTGTTTCTAGCTCCAAGCTGATTATGTCTTATCAACCACTCCTATAGCACCTCATTACTGATTTGTAATATTGGATATTTTGTGCAGAATAATCTCAAGGAGAAGCTACACAGATTGGAATCTGAGAAGAGTAATATTGAGGAAGAGATAAATCGTCTTGAGCCAGTACAGGAGGAGGTGATATATTTTACATGTTTTCATGTGTCGTTTTGCTATGTTCCACTTTACTTTTACATCAATGGCTATTTTTGTTTCTTTAGTTGGAGAGCTGTATTGGTAAAAAGGAACGGGAAGTGAGAGTTCTTGAGAGAAAAAATAAAAGAGATTGTGGACCATATTTAAAAAGATTTTAGCAAGTCAGTTGGGGTGAAGAACATCCGTGAATATGAAGAGAGGCAACTGAAAGATGCTCAAGCACTGCAAGAGAGGAAGCTAAGCCTGAGTAATCAAATGTCAAAATTGAAATACCAGTAAGTAACAGTTACTCCCTCTGGCCATTTAAATATAATGCATCGGTCCCACCTTTTGATCCGTATGTAGGTGTTTCGTGTTGTCTGAAACATCATATTCATATGACTCACATGCATCAATTGAACAAGCCAAAATTTTACTCACATGGATGCCTTGTAGAAAATTTGGAGCATAGCAATAGTAACAATAATAATAATAATTTATGCTGCAGGCTAGAATATGAACAAAATCGAGATATGCTGGGCACCAATTATTAAATTAAAGGAGACACGTGAGTCGCTAACTTAAGAGTTTAAGCTAGGGTGGAAGCAGAACAAATTTCAAATCAGATGGAAGAGCTGAAAGCTGAGGCTGAAGGTATGCATTTGAAGCTTGCTTTTGTTCTTTTTTGGTTGACAATTCAAGATTATTTAGAGGAGCCAACTGGGTGACTCTTGCTTGTTCATCCTTGTCACGTTGAACATGATTATTTTGTTCCCTTGCTTTTTTTAATTTACCCCCAAAGAAGGGAATTTTACATTTACCTTTTATTATTCACACCTTAACGTGATGAAATTCTCTTGCAACTCAATTCCCTATTTTTCCATCAAAAAGGCACCTCTCTCTTTTGCCATTCTTCCGTTTTAACCTTACTAATGTAACCTAGGAACTATGTCATTTGCTTTTAGCTTTTCAAAAGAAGAAATTGCACTCAATAGTAAATACCGGACAAGATATCAGCAGCTCAATGGAATTATCTTACCTAAGTTTGTTAGATACGTTTGGTTTGTTAACTAAGTGATGTTCTCTTCATTGTGGTAATGGGCTGCTTGTAGGGATCCCATGCTACCTTCTTTTATCGTCATAGCAAACACCAACTTTCCAAATTCTAAATGTTCCATTGTTTATGTTCACCATTGTAGTTGTACTAACCAATGAAACTTTCCCAATACAGACTGGGAATCCAAGTCTGATGAATGTGAAACGGGTATTGATGAACTGAAGGAGAAGAATGGTAGCCTTGCTGCAGCATTGGCATAGCTGGATTGCCAAGTGAAGTCAAAGGTAGGTCTTTCTGATAGTGCTAGTCTTTTCATAAACTAGTCTTCAATACTTCTTTAACAATGATATGTCTGAAGCTTGTTAAAAGATTACTTATTTCATTCTGTTTGCACTATTATGAAACCATTGTAGGTTTAGGGTTGGGGTTCGGGGTTTAGTGTTTAGTGTTTGGTTCCTGTCCATTTCTCGTTCACTAAACGTTACTTGTGGCAGTTCAGTCTTGGGGTTATCTGAAGAACCATTAAGATATCTTCTTTTCTTAATGAAAATGGCTAGTACCGTTTCATTATTCAATACAAACTTATTGCATGATAATAGGACTTCTTTTAATGTAGCATCAAGGTTTTACGTGGCTATCGTGTCACTAGTAATATGGTCCGGTACACCTTTAGAATCTCTACATATGCACATTACTTTGTACAACTTACAATCGGCGAAATTAAAGATAGGTGTGAATTGCTGCTCCCACAGCGCTCTGGGTGTTTTCTTGCTGTTGTGTTCGCTTCTGCAGCTATCCATGTCGATCTGTTAGCTGTTAGTGTGATTTGGGAGTGGGCCGTTGTTTAGTCATTCCTGGACACCGCACAAGTTGGCCGTTTCGCTCTCCGCCCCTCCACATATAGCCTTTCTAGGCCTTGTGTTGTGCTGATATTCATGCATTCTCTGATCCCATGACGAGTGGGACTACCACTCGCTTGCCAGTTTCCCTGTTTGAGCTAGGCACTATGTAGAGTAAATTTTTGCTTGCGCTATGAATATCGACTGTTTTACATGTCTAAAAATGAAAATTGTATATCCCACACATTCATCTGCTTTTACCCTAGCCTCATTACTTCCACTGTTGTCAATGAATTGGATGCTTATATGGCACCTTGTTTGTTTATGAATCGCTCAATGTTGCCCTTTTGTTATTCCAGTCAAAACAATTTGCTTCTTGCAGTTTAGAATCTCTACTTTGGCTGTGTTAAAAGATGTTCCAGCTGAATGATATGGCTTGGTTTTAAAATTAATGCTCTGATATCTGGTGGATATAGTTAAAATATGAATTTGGTCTGTCAACAACAATTGTAGATAAACTTTGCTTCACGGCAACTAGGCTGGTTTAGAAAGAAACATGGTTTGGTGAGCAAACTTTTGAATATTGTTGAACTTGGGGTTAAGGGTAAGGGGTAAGGGGGTAAGAGTTTAGGGTTTAGGGTTTAGTAGGGATGGTAATTCTACCGACGGGTAGGTATGGGCTTGGATAGTAAAATTTACCCGTGGGTATACCCGAACCCGACCCGAACCCGAACCCAAAGCATAAGGCTTAGGCCTTAGGGCTTAGGGGTAGGGCTTAGGGCTTAGGGCTTAGGGCTTAGGGTTTCAAAAGGGCAATAAACAACAAACATATTGACTGTTTTGCTTACTAGAAAGAGCTACTTGAGTTGTTCTTCAGATCATTGGATATTTTGCCTAGTTATGTACTGGACTTGATGTATGCACTATGGCACTATGCAGTATGCGCTATGTATAGCAGTGAAGGTTAATCTTAGTAAACAAACACTTGCATAACAAATTTCCATGATGAGGCGAAGGATAATCTTAGTAAACAAACAGTTCAGTGACAAACCCTAACAAACAGTTCAGTTCAAAGAGTACTTCCAGTCCACGATCCTAAACCCTAGACACTAAATAACAAACACTAAATTTCAGCCGCTCAGGTACTTTCATGCACTTCCAGTCCACCATGCCTGCAACCATGCCTGCAAATTAAATAACAACTTCAACTTTGATGTTCGGTGATTGAATCCTGGAGGTTTGATAATTTGGCCAAGAGAACACCTGACAAAAGGTTCAACAAAGTGATCAGGGGCAACAGTGCAACCGTGCAATTGGCCAAAAAAAATAATCCTACACTACTCTGCAAAACAGAAAACAAACTCAGAGGAGGAGCAGAGGAAGAGGAACAGTCAGAGGAGGAGCAGAGGAAGAGGAACAGGGATGTCTAGATTGGTTTGTCAGTTCGACACTCAACTTAACAAAAATGGGTTTTCGACACTTTCAAGGAATTTTTGAGTGGCCAAACCTGCACCAAAACATCCTAAGATATGTACCAAGGTAAAGGGCTCACATAGATGCAACTCAGAAAGCAAAAACATCAACTTAGTGTTTAGCTACATTTTTCAAGAACGCGACCTCAAAATGTTGGTTGACGTAGCCGTTTGATTCAGGTTTGTCAGTTCGACACTCAACTTAACAAAAATGGGTTTTCGACACTTTCAAGGAATTTTTGAGTGGCCAAACCTGCACCAAAACATCCTAAGATATGTACCAAGGTAAGGCCAGTCTCAATGGTTAGTTTCACTACACAGTTTCCAACATCGCCACATCAATTTGAGTGGGATGAAACAATGAATGAAACAACCTTCACAATGCAGTGTTTCACTGTACTAATTCCAAAGCTAAGTAAAACATTTATTTGCTGCACACGGATAGGATCATATGCACCATATATAATGTGTAGCCATTTCTCAAGCGCACACAAGCATCAGGTCTCAAGTGCATCAGGTTGCTACATTGCTAAAAACCAAAATTCAGATTTGACATCCAAAAATTCAGAGCTAAAAATTCAGTTGCAGTAACAGAAACCCCATAAAGCAGTTGCAGATTGTATCATACAAATTACAGATTTAATTGTAGAGATCGAACAAATCAACTAATTGCAGTTCAAGCACTATCAGTTCAAGCACTTGCAGGCACCAAAATCAACTACTTCTAGGCATGAAAATCAACTAATGGCAGGCATCAAAATCAATACATACCATATATTTGTGGCTTGCTGGTTTCCTTGTTCATATGGAAAATTTGGGGGCATGGCACCCAATCCGACTCCTTGTGCTGGCCTCGGCGGCACTGCTGCTCCTTGCGGTGGGGATGAAGACGGCTCAGCAGGGACTGGCGCACGGGAAGAAGATGGAGGGGCCACCGGTGTAGGGGAAGAAGATGGAGGGCGGCGGCGCAGGGAAGAAGATGGAAGCGGCGGCGCGCGGGGAAGAAGATGGAGGAGGCCGGCGACGCACAGTGGAAACTGGTCGGCGGCGGAGAAAATGAAGAACCCGGCGGCGCAGGAGAGAACACCGTCTTCAATCCAAGACGGCTGCCTCCGTCCCCTTTCCCTCCTCTGCCTCGACGCCCGGATCTACGACTTGGATCCATGGCGCTGGATGTAGTGGCCAGGGTAGGATGGGGAACGAGAACAAGGCACACGCAGGGAAGGAGGAAGAAGAAATTGAGCGCGAGGAGAGAGGAATCGCGCGGGAGGCGAGAGGACTTGCGCGCGCGGCCGGGGAATCGGGCGGGAAGAACTGCATCGTCGCGCCTGGAGCACGGGATCGGTGGATGAAACTCTCCTCCCTCAGTGCGGGTTTCGTGGGAGTAACGAGAGGTTGGAAACAACGCTCGGGAGTGTCATGGCCATGAAACGAACTTGTTCTCTCTCCTCTCTAATTCATGCAAAATTTTCTCTGTTGATGACGTGTCACCCTAATTAATGTGCATGACACTCCTATAACCTCCCCATTGAGACTGGCCTAAAGGGCTCACATAGATGCAACTCAGAAAGCAAAAACATCAACTTAGTGTTTAGCTACATTTTCCAAGAACGCGAACTCAGAAACAAATTCAGGTTGTATGGCTGCACACGGATTCGACTTTTCCAACCTCAGTGAAATAGTGTGAAAATCTCTTTCGCCACCCCAAGTCCTCCAGATTACATCTCGCCGTCACCATAAAACTGGTGCGCCACTCAAGGATGTTTAATGCTGCCATAAATAGAACTTTGTTGTACAGCCATAAATTGTGTTATGGTTGGATTGTTCAGCTACCAACCATAAATGCTTCGTCTGCCCCGTCCCGTCCCCTCCGCACCCCAGGGACGAATGAAGCACCAAGTGATGAATTGGATAAGGAAGTTGCTGCAGCATGTGGGGCATCTGGAGAAAAGTTCTGGAGACTGCCCCTAGAAGAAAGCTATTGGGAGCAAATGAACAACCAAATTGTTCAAGCTTTCAAGCTGACACAACAACAATCCACCATGAAAACAATAAAAACAATAAGAAAAACAAGGATCCTGCAAGAAAAACATGTGCAAACTAAAAATATGTCTACTACACTGAAGGGAGGCTGCGTCGAACCCGCGACCTGGTGCTCAGTGGGTTGGCTTCTCACCAGTGCACAGCATACCAGAAATCTTCAGCTCATACTTAATATGACCACGTGCAAAACTGTCTTCTAAAGTCATGAATGACTGACGAATTTCTATATTGGACCTCAAAAGAGTGATAGCAGGATATAGCATGTCACCTTGAAGTAATCGCTCAGCTTTGGAAGTACAATCCTCCATACTAAAGCCACTGCGAAAAAACTTTGATGGGGCTTCTGGCTGGCTCAGATACATAGCCATATCAACACTCTCTGAACGTGATCTTTTAGGGGAAGGTGCTTCCAGTTCTTCCGAAACAAGGGCAGTTCTTTTCTCATAACTTTGTGGACTGTCGGGGACACACTCATATTGACGAGCCATATGGCTGAACACATAAAGCATACGCTACTTATCGGGCAAACTTTGATCGTTTGTTCTCCTAAAAAAAACGTCAGTAGGGAAAGGCCCTAGGATTAAAACAAGTTTTGGACTATGATATGGATTTCACTGCTTACTTACATGGTTCCTCTAGCATTTCATTCGTGAAGGTTTTGAAGTCCTCTCTCCCAGCCAACTGCTCTAAAAGATATTTTATACCTACTGGACAACGATACCATCCTTCATTCATATTGGATACAGACGAAGTTATACTTCCAATCATACTCATGATTTTGGCATCCAGCCTATCAATTTCATCATCCATAAGTGAGGTCATCAGTGTTTTAAAATTTCAAAAGCAAATCAACGTTGATATTGCCAATTCTTAGCACATGATACAACAATAAGTGGTGCCACCAGACTACTAGTGCAAACATCAAGTAGTAAGATAACAACTCTGATATCTCTCATCTCTTAAGGGCCATTGTGCTATCAATTGTGAAAACAAAGATTCTCGGACAAAAACTGTGAAAACAAAGAATTAAAGAACTAATAACGAAGACATGGGAAGGAAGCAGCAGCTCACTGTACTCTGCACCACCTAAACGAAGACATGGGAAGGAAGCAGCAGCTCACTGTACCCTGCACCCATGAACCAGAGCAGTGGGGGCAAAACAGAACAGCAGCAAAGCAGTTAAGCCTTGGACCTTCAAATAGAGGATAGGAGTGAGGACATGCAAGCAAGTCGAAGGTGAAAAGCAGGTGGCGGCGGACGCAGATGGGTGGATTTCTCATGCAAAATCTCGTGCGCACATTCAGATTCTGATATACAGATGATTGCACACAGCGCAGGACCCAACAAAAAAATTATTTTTTGACCAAGGGATCGAGCGGACCCAGCACGATTTTTCAAAGTGGTGCAAAACAAATGGTGAAGGAATACCAACCAAACCAATCAACAAGCTAGAACAACATATATAGAGACAATCATTAAACCCCCAACAAGCATTCTCCAGAAGCTGTTAAGATGACAGGTAGCAAAGGGAGAATATATAGAAGCTGGCTGTTTGACCAGCTTGCAATGCCACCGCAGTTGACAAAATCACACTTTGGTGCGGTCCTAGAGACCAAAACTCTAATCTAAAAAGACACTAGAAATCACAGCCCTGCAGACAGCGCCACCGCAGACGGCGCCCTGCAGACACAGGATGGAAGAAGAGAGAGATCTACCTGATAATCCACCGGGTGAAGACCGAGATGTACCCGAGCGACAGGGTGAAGAGTGAGACCTGGGCGATCCTTGGCCGAAGATGTGAGCATATCGTCGGCCGGAGATCTGGGCGTCCCGTCGGCTGGAGACGAGCAAGAGGACTCGTTATGAATCTAAAAGGGAACAAATCAAGAATTAACTTGATAGCAGTTTGTTAAAAAACAGCAAGGGAATAAACAAGAGCAAACATATATAAAGTTTTCTCTTCTGAAAAATCTCCACATTATCGCAATAGAAAGAACAGGGAGTGATGAAATGTAGAGGGCAATGAAGCCTTTTAATCAGTGATGAAATTAAGGTAGATTTCTAACTGGTCCCAAACAGAATTATGACATTGATTAAGTTTTTGGATTTACAGTACTTCTCAACTAGAGGAACAAGATGAGAAGCCAATTGCAAGATGGCGGTGTTTGTTGGAGCACATACAAGAATTCTGGCACGGGGCATCAAATTCAGGAGCCCATGTAGAATTACTGAAACTGTTTTAGTTTTACCTGTGCCAGGTGGGCTCCAAATTAACTGTGCAGAAGACCTACGAGGACATCGACATGCTGAAATGCAACTATTCAGTGTATGAGCCTGCGAGCTATTCAGTCCAAAACAAGCACGAGCAGCCTCACAGTTAAATCCTAGGCATTGTCCACATTTCCCATCAGCCTGCAGCATAAACTCCACTTTAGTGCAGAATAAAAGAATGTAAAAAGATATTCTAATTATAGAGAGAGAGGCTGGTACTTACACCAATATTATTTTTACTCAATATGAGAGTGATTAATTTAGAACAGCATTTGAAGCTATTCGTCATGACTTTCCAACAACATTCATAAGTACTCAGATTTTTCAAGTGCATAACCTGATATAAGCCTTCCTGACTAGGATTTCCACCATGTGGCAACTTTTAAAGAGAGACAATCATCCACCCTCTCTTAGAGTTATCACTCCGCTCATACCAAAGAGTAGTATTCTTAACCACTACGATGGTGCATAAGCCATCATCCTTGAGAATTTGGTCTTTAGATTTTGACTCCCTTGATGAAAGTAACATGATATCGCCTTTATTTGGACAATCCTTACCCTTTGCCACATGGAGCTTAATTATGAACCCACTCCTATTCTCACTAACCTCCACATCCATGCCACTGGAGATGTCATCCATGGCTGAGCAGATGTTATGCCAAATCTCCAATAGAATTAAGTTATGGAATGCTTTTGAGTAGTCGACTCCTGTTTTGAATTCCGTGGGGATCGTCTCTACCTATAAGAACATAGCAATATTTACAATCAGTCATCAATCAGGTACAAAATAGGAATCTTGCTTGCTGGGAGAGCCTCATTACCAGAAAAGGAGGTGGCTTCTGGATCAAGATATCGTGAACTGACCATGATAGCACTTCTTCTGCGAGATACTGTTTGGGTTTGTGCAGCATTTTACCGACGAGCAAGGCCATCCGATACAAACTAGGCCCTGTGCAAGGTGTCCGGCGCGGTGGAGCTGCGGCAACGGGGGGCGGCAAAGCGAAGGTGGCCGGTGCCGTAGAGGCTGCAAATTACCGGCGCGGTGGAAGCTGCGGCAATGGGGGACGGCAAGGCGGAACAATGGCGGCGGTGGAGATTTAGGGCTGGTTCGTTTTGGCTGGCACTAGCTGGCACAGAGCTGGTCCGTTTTGGCTGGTGAGGAGCTGGTCCGTTTTGGCTGGCACAGAGCTGGTCCGTTTTGGTTGGTGAGGAGCCGGTCCGTTTTGGCCGGCACATGTAACCGGTCCGAGACTCGTGGTCAACAATGCGTTCGTTTAGGTGGGACTCTGGGGCCATAAATGGAATTTGGACCCCAATAATGAACACAACTCTCAACCGTATGATTCACAATATGCCCAAGAACTTCAAATGTATGAGACCCGGAAGAAAAAAAAGAGATAAACTCAAATTATCATATAATTTGTGTTCTCAGAAGTCAGATCAACTTACGCACATCACAGCACATCACAGATAACTTACGCAAAGTAAAACACTGTGTACAAATGTACAAATATACAGACCAGGATTCGTGTTCTGGATACACCGATTCGTGTTTGCAAATACACAACTAAGGTAGCAAGCAAATTTGATAGGACACATCAAGAAAATTTGATAGTAGCAAGCAAAATTTAGATGAGCACGACGTCGTGTACGCTGCTTCTTGTGCGGTTGCCCTGGTTCTTGGCGGCATCGCCGACGAGCCTCTCGGAGTCGATGAACGCCACATACAACGACATTGTGTGGTTGCCCTGGTCGTTGGCGATGACCCCGACACGGTCATGCTGCCACATCGGCATAGTTCTCGAGTGAGTTCTTCATGTCCACCTTCTTCTTGTGCTCCTCATTCTCGGCCTTGTACTTCTCTACCTCCTGCATCATCTTCTCGATCTCCTCTTTGCTCAACTTACCCTTGTCGTTGGTGTCCTTCGACCCCTAGGTGCGTCCAGCCATGTTAGGACTAGTGGCACCCTAGTACATCTTGGCGATGATGGGGTTGTAGATGCCCTCCAACCATGATGGTTACGCTAAAAATTAACCATACACAAATCGAATTAGATATTTTAGAAAAAAATTTAAGTTTTGGAGGAGTGTAGGAAATTGAATCTTGCTTCGGTTGGCAAAAACAAGTGTGGTTGCCCTGGTCGTTGGCGATGATCTCGACACGGTCATGCTGCCACATCGGCATAGTTCTCGAGCGAGTTCTTCTTATTGGTGATGGTGATCTTGTTCATCTAGCCGATGAACACCGGAGTCGATGAACTCCGGTGGTCTTGGAACATCGGAGTCGATGAACACCACATACCTCGGCGTTGTGCAGGAAGATTTTATTTAAATGGAGCACAGCATTGAAATGAAGCACCATAGACCCCCTATGGAGCATAACAGGAAAATGAAGCACCATGGACCCCCTATGGAGCAAAGCAAGAAAATGGAGCACCATAGACCCCCTATGGAGCATAACAGGAAAATGAAGCACCATATACCCCCTATGGAGCACAGCAGGCAAATGGAGCACCATAGACCACGTATGGAGCACCGCAACCACAAGCAGCTGAAGTGAAGCTGAATGATGGTCATGGTCTGAAGTAGTTTTATGTAGTGTGATGTCTCGTGTGATGTGTTGGCAAGACTTGATGTGTGCGTTGAACTTGGATGTGCACCTTCCTGCTGGGTTCACAAATATGCAGCAGCAGCAGAGATGATTTCTTCTACAATTATCGATCATCAACGGAAACGGTAAGTCTCCCAGTAGGAGGTGGACAAAAAAGGATGTAACACAGCACCACACAGTTCATGTTCACCAGTTCACGACTTCACCACACAATAATACAAGTTCAGATTCAAACTGCAGCAGCAACTCATAATGACACAATACAAGTCTTTAAAAAGATAAAATACAAATGTTCCAGTAGGTAGCATCGTAGCACACCCGGCAGTCCCAACAGCCCTTCAACATCACAGATTCAAGTCTTTTCATCTCCATGACTCCATGAACCAGCAGTCCCAGCAGAACCTAAAGATGTATAACGCAACAACTTAGAAACTGCACACTGCATAGGTAATGTACATTATTTGAAATTAAGAACACATGAAGACAGTGGCGGAGGACGAAGAAAATTTAAGGTATGGCGAAATCCATAACAAAGATAGCAGATTTTTATAAATTGGCCTATACACATATAAGACGGCGTAATTGTCACCTAATATATATGTAAAAACATTTAGAATAAATAGAAAGATAGCAGTACAAGTTATTAAACAAGCCAAGTGACAATGAAGCTTCAATTCTGTTAATACGATATCCTGCTGTGGCAGTGAGGACTGAGGGAACACGAACAAAGAAAGTTCAAATGCCAAGGAATTAGATAACTAACTAATGGCTCATGTCTCCTTGAGTCCTGCCCTTATTGCATTGCGTGGACGTGGGTAAGCCAGTCACAGGCCGAACCCAAAAGGGCCCAGGAACAAGGTCCGGTAACGATTCACTGCTTTTCTCCTTCCTCTGGCTGGCAACCGAGACTTAGTGATAGTGAAACTTCATGTTCCTTAAACTGTTCATGACAGAGACTGATTTAAACAAGAGAGTAGGCTGGTTAAGCTATGTGCTAGGCTGGTTAAGCTAAGTGCTAGGCTGGTTAAGCCAAGTGCTAGGCTGGTTAAGCTAAGTGCTTGGCTGGTTAAGCTAAGGGCTAGGCTGGTAAAACGTTGGGGATTTATGCTGGTAAAGCTATCTGGTAGGCTGGTAAAGCTATCTGCAAGCAAATACCAGCAAACTAGCAAGAACCAAATAAATTACTAACAACACAAAGGAACAAATGAAGTCTGTATACCTATGCACTGAATCCTGGAGGTCTGTATACTTATTGCACTAACCTTTTAAGCAGTCTCAGGATCTTTTGGACGAACGTGTTTCTTGATCCACTTATAGCGAAGTCCTTGGGAACTCAAGTTCAAGAAAGTTGTTCTAGCAACGTCATCAATCGACACCAGATCTGCCGCATCTATCGTCTCTATTTCTGTGAGCCCTTCCACAGATTGAACTCTAATTACTGCCTCCGCGATAGCGGTCTTGTCGTCCACACCTATCAGCGCACCGCCACAATAACTCGGACCACTAGCAACCATTGCATCAACACCATTCACTGGAAGACTAGCGGTTGGGTCCGAATGAAGACTCAGTGGACCTGACTGAGCGCAGAGAGCTCCCAACGGAGTTCCCGAGGATGTACCCTGGCATGCAAAATTTCAGTTCAAGTTGACAAACAAAACAAAGAGTTGTGGGGCAAAGAACGGGCAGGAGTGGGGCAAATACCTTCGGTGAACCTTTGAAAGCCGGACCAAACTGAGCATAGAGAACTGTCGCCGGAATTTCCAAGGATGTAGCCTGGCATGCAAAATTTCAGTTCAAGTTGACAAACAAAACGAACAGTTGTGGGGCAAAGAACGGGCAGGAGTGGGGCAAATACCTCAGATTTGTTATAAGCTTTTTTACAATCTCTGAGTTTGTTCTCAACATTGGCAGCAGTAAATGGAACAAATGTGGAATGCTTTCCAAATTTTGCATTCAGTCTTTCTGCAGCTTTTAAGTCCATTTTCCAAGATTTAAAATCTTCAGCCAAGTCAGGATCTTTAGTCAAATCCACCAGAAATCTGTCTTCTCTCTTCGTCCATCTACGTACTATTTTCTTGTTACTCATCTTCTATATATCAAATCCAGTGTCTATTAGAGGCAATGCATACGGCCAAAATGTTAAGTTGAGAAAAAGGAACAAACCTTGTGCTCGTTCCTTAGATGATAGGGGCAGCTGGTAGAAGAGGATGAGCTCAGAATCGTTGGCTGAATCTGTTGCTTCAGCTGCATGACAAAGCAAGTCACTGCCTAAGTAAGAATTACGGTCAATGGCCAAATGTTATGTTGAAAAAAGGAACAAACCTTGTGCTTCTTCCTCAGCTGATAGGGGCAACCGGTAAAAGAGGATGTCGATTCTGAGCCCATCGTCTTCTACCAGTTGCCCCTATCACCTGAGGAAGAAGCAGCTCAGAATCGTTGGCTGAATCTGTTGCTTCAGCTGCATGACAAAGCAAGTCACTGCCTAAGTAAGAAAGTACAGTTCAAAGCTATATTGTGTGTACTGCATTTTCAGGCAAAATCAAGTTTCAAAACTGTTGCACTTAAGCACATTATCCACTTCATCTCCATGACTTCAGGCAAAATCAAGTTTCAGTTTGGCTATTATCAGAAACAGGATGAACCCTTCATTATTCAAAGTTAGAAAGCACTCAAATACTTAAAGCAATGCTCTCAAATTCTGACACTTGGTAAACGAAGGAACTACAAAGACACCAACAAGGTTATTGTGGAGGTTATATGAGTGAAATCATCAATGTTCCCTGTTAAAATTTGTTTAGAGTTATCCTTCCTTAGTTTTGTTTTGGACAAAGTCTTTTTTCCCCATCCGTGTTAAGGAAAAAAATACCTACATCTTTCTGAAATAACTGCATTCATTGTGTGATATAATTTAAAGACTCAGTATCAGTGTTAATTGGTCACAGGGCAAGGGGATCAGGGGTGGTTTTTAATGAGATGACATTGGCATGGGACATCTAGTGATTTTAATTAAGAAGCGTGCGAAGTATGGAACATCAAACAAAAAAGAACAGAGGGAGTAGGTTCACAAACATCTGAAGGGTATCCTTTATAAATAATCAAGATACAAACTGCCTTAAACCTATGTGCATGAATTGAGGTAGTAGATGAAATAACCACGTTGCATTTCAATGAATATCATACATGTTCAATGCAACTGATTCAGGATTCCCCCTCTACTCCCTGGGAAGAGGAGACATGGGATAAACAACAGTTCTATGGAACTGCTCTATAATGATGCACAAATGGATGTAATGGTCAAATAATTATAAATTTGCAAGAAATACCCTAGGAACAAACATGCAGGAACATCCAGATTAAACACACCTAAATAGATAGGTTAACTCTTGAGTGTAAACATCTTCAAGATCCGGGCATATAAACCAAGATGCAAACCACCATAGGAAGAGGAAACATGGGATAAACAACTAACGTGAACCTACATTTATTACACATCTAAACAAATGCAGCTTACCATGATGTGATAACCAGACCATAATGATTTTATCACCTATGCAGTATTGTAAATATAATCATAGGTGAGTTCCAGATGGTTATCTCTTTCGTCTTTCTGCTCTTCGCTATCATTCTTCTGAAGAGAAATTGTGAAATCATCCTTGCTATATGAGTATCCATCATCCACGCACTCCAAATCATCATCTTGAGGGACTTGATAGACCATATCTTTTTTATTGAGCGAGTTGTAGAAAAGCTCTACAGAAAGTTCTCTGCGATATATAAGCCATCCCAAATGGACATGCTTCTATAGTGCATTTTTGCAGAGAATAATTGATGTTGCCTTAGCCAAAGGAAAGGGCAACATGGTAGCGGACGTGCCCAAGGAAACATTTATTATGGATCGACTATGGCAACAGGGTAGTAGGACACTCGATGCACTTTTGTAACCTAAACTACAGCTGAGCCTGTCTCCCATCCCACTCCTCTCAGATCCGGCTGCCCCGTTTCTCCCTCTCCTCCGTCCTATCAGCATCCCACGGCGGCGGCCGGCGGCAGGAGAGCTTGCAAGCCACTTCCCTATCCCTACTCCAGCGCAGCGCAGCTTGCAGCTCGCGAGCACGGCGAGGCGAGGCGTGATTGGCAAGCAGGGTGGGAGGGCGCGGCAAGCCGCACCGCGGTGAGCAGCGGCAGAGGCACGGTGACGCATGAGGCCGCAGGCGAGGTAGTGCGCACTAGGTAGGGCTGTAAGCGTAAAGTGATTTGTGCTTTGATCTCTAGCCCGGCGAGGCTTGTTTTTCAATCTCTAACCTGATTTGTTCTTCATCGATGCTTGAATGTGTGATTTGTGTTTTGATTTTGCTTGCTTGTTGTCCTTGGATGTGCGATTCTAGGAGTTTTTCCCTCTCGTTCACGCACTCCCGCAAGAGCTAGGCGACGACAAGTGCCGGGCTCGCTCTCCACGGCATCGCTTCATTCAAGTAGTGCTTCTATAAAGCTACTCGACTACCTCTGCGTCTCGACGCCATTTAACCGCACCATCACTCAACACTTTCGAGCTTTGCATTATGTCGAGGTAATAACAAGAAGTGGGGTCCCAAATGGACATGCTTCTACAGTGCATTTTTGCGAGAGAATAATTGATGTTGCCTTAGCCAAAGGAAAGGGCAACATGGTAGCGGACGTGCCCAAGGAAACATTTATTCTGGATCGACTGGCATGTGATCAGAATGATGATGTACTTGTTCTGACAAAAGAACTATCAGAAGAAACTCCGTCATCGCTGTCGGCCCCCACCATAGCCAAAGAAAATGGCAACAGGGTAGTAGGACACTCGATGCACTTTTGTAACCTAAACTACAGCTGAGCCCACGAAGGAACAAGGCCCAGAAAGGGAGAAAAGCATCCGTTTGCCGTCGTGACCACGTCGCCTTCTGGAAGCGTCTTGATTCTGCCACGCGGCATGCCAACTCCGAGAATGATATATATATCTTCAGGTTCCAAAATTAGCTCCACTCCCTCCGTTATATTCAGGACAATCTTACCGTCCTTCCCAACTTTGGTTCTGCTCATAAGCTTCTTGACTATATCTAAGTTTGGAACCCTTGTTGGCATCTTCCCCATCATATTCTTAAAGCCAACTTTTTCGACCTTAGCCTTTGGACCGTCCGACAGATTTCGAGCAATAGGTGACTGACGCCATGAAAGCCAATTCGATTCACTATAATCACATTCACCGGAGGACAATCTAATTCGATTAAATCCCGGCGAATTAGGCTATGCGAATTAGGCTGTGTACTCATGTAACAGCCGAACAAATGTAACCCACCTTGACATAAGTGTGGCGGTACCTCCTCTGTAACTCTACCCACATGTAACGTCGCCAAAACTGTAACACCCACCGACATAAATGTGGCGGTACGACATCTGTAATGCGCCTGTGTACGGAGCAAACCAGTATTATTCCTTCTAGTACTTCTAGAGGTCAGAAAAGAGCTTCCACTGGCAGTGACATGGAACATCACTGTAAAAGATGTTCCAATTCAGAGAGTATTAATACGCCTATGTATTTGGAGAAAAAAGAAGCTGCTCAAGAAATTTTGTACGGTGATATTAATATGAAAGAATGTGCTCGTAAACTTGAGAGATGTGGTTTTTCAGGCCAGCCACTTTGGCGTGCTCTCGATTTATTGAAGGCTGATTTAGAATATCGTCAGGCATTCATGGGTTTAGGACATATTGAGGCAGAATGGTATATCTTGTATGTCCTGGGTAACAACCATGTTTAGCTGGTGTTCATCTTACTGAAGCCTGTCTGACAAGCCAAGGAATTGAAGGAATCTTTGTCCGAGCTGTTCAAGAAAATGAATTTGAAGTGTTCATGTCTTCATGTCCTTAGGGTGTTTTTCCTTTTGTGAACTGTAATATGAACTGGTTTGAAGTGTTCATGTCCTTAGGGTGTTTTTCCTTTTGTGATGTAAGCATTTGAACTGTAGTTTGAACTGGTTGAATTTCTGTTATCCCTGTGTGAATTATTGCGTACACAACTCTGGTGTACAACACGAATCCGTCTAACTGACATCCGGATTCGTGTTTCATATACACGGATTCCATCCGGATCCGGGTAAATGGATGCGATGTGGGTAAATAGGTGGGTTCTGGGTAAATGGATAGCTACTGGGTAAATAGTTGGGATATCGGTAAATAGATAGGTTCTGGGTAAATAGTTGGGATATCACATGTCCATTTACCCAGAACCTATCTATTTACCGATATCCCAACTATTTACCCAGGCATTTACCCAGAACTTGACAAATCGCATCAGACCTCCCTGCTCCGCAACGGTCTCCGGTTAAGGGCATTGAAGCCGGTTAAGGGCATCGTCTCTGGTTAAGGGCATTGTCTCCGGTTAAGGGAATTGAAGCCGGTTAAGGGAATTCGTCTCCGGTTAAGGGTATTGAAGCCGGTTAAGGGAATTGAAGCCGGTTAATGACATGGTCTCCGGTTAAGGGAATTGAAGCCGGTTAAGGACATGGTCTCCGGTTAAGGGCATTGAAGCCGGTTAAGGGAATTGAAGGCGGTTAAGGGTATTTTCCCCGGTTAAGGGAATTCGTCTCCGGTTAAGGGATGGTCCCAGGTTAAGGGCATTGAATTCGGGGGGGGTAGCTCCATTCCCTGCAGCCTCACTGGACCTTACTCGATGGGTCAAGATCCAACAGTGAGTGTCTCCAACGGAGTCCGTATAAATTGGTGGAGCTCCCGCCTGCCGTCGCCTGTGCCTGCCACCGCTCCCGCCTGTCGCTGCCCGCCTGCCTCAAATGGCAACCTTATGCTTCGTCTTAGGCTCCGGAGACTCAAATGGGCATGTCAAGATGGCAATCTCAGCATCCTCAATTCTTTTTGGCATTTGAGGGTGGCTTCTTAGCATCCTCAATTCTCTTTGGCATTTGAGGGTGGCTCATATCTTTGTCAATTTATGTGTGAACAGGTTTCACACTGATTGGGTCTTGGTGCGGTAGATGGGTCAAAACCCAACAGTGAGCGTCTCCAACGGAGACCGTATAAATTGGTGGAGCTCCGTCTTATTCAATCTACCTTGCTTGCATGTGATGATGGCGATGTGCTATGTTTGTGTGCTTGATGATTGGCGGATAAAAAAAACACGAATCTTGGTGTAAAAAAACAGGAATCCCTGTGAAAAAAACACGAATTCGTTTCACCAAAACAGAAATCCGTGTATTTCACACACGAATCCGTGTCACCAAAACAAGGGGAAAAACAAGGGGAAAGAATAAGAAAATGAGCCACCTTCAAAAGCCAAAGAAAATTGACATGCCCATTTGAGCCCTCGGAGCCTAAAACGAAGCATTGAATGGACACCACTTCCGGTGACCCCCGCTGGGCCACGCGCGGCCCCGGAGCCCTCTCCCGCGCCACGCGTGGCCCGTCGGGTCAGAGGCTTTCGCCCTCTCCACTGCTAACCCCAACGAGATGTTGAATCATAGGTTTGCTTAGGGTGAAGACCTGATCTCTAACCTTGATCTGTATGCTCTTATCCTCCAAGACTGTAGCATTGTACATTAGCCATACAAAATGGTCTTCTTGCCTCTAAGCTGTTTATCCTCATGGACAGCAGCTCATCAAACCCTAAGGATTTAACAGTGTCCTTTCCATTCTCTGGCAGCATCTGAAAGGCCCTAATAACAGTGCCCGGACTAATTCGAGTAAGAATTTTCTTGCGCAGAAAATCGTCGATTTTGGCCTTATTAGATTCCTTACCCCCCATTGAGTCTTGTCCAATCTGTCGAAACAACAAAGAACAATAGGACCTCAGAATAGAAGGATAAACTAGACACGATCAGAGAGCATAAATTATTCTAAAAGAATTACTCATGCTCTGAGGCTGAAAATTATTGTGCAAGGTTATTAGGGTTTATCTGAGGCGGAGAAGGAAAGGTGAGGAGGTGGGAGGGGTCCTGAGCTACCTACATTGCCCAGGGAAGGAGCTTAGGCTCACCGGAGAGGGGGAGATTGGCGGTCATGCGAGTTGGCGAAGACACGTCCAGGGGAGCAGTAATGTCTTCCAAGGCCACATCGCCCCTGGAGATCGTGTGCTGGTATTTTCCCCACTCCCCATTCTTTCTTTGCCTCACTCCTCAATTTAGATTGCTGATGAGAAGTTTTTTCTTGCATCCCAGTATACTACACGCAATAGAATGGTGTAAATTTACCCAGAAGCCACCTATTTATCCACATCGCATCCATTTACCCGGTAGATGTCCATTTACCCAGAACCTCACTATTTACCGATATCCCAACTATTTACCCAGTAGCTATCCATTTACCCAGAACCCACCTATTTACCCACATCGCATCCATTTACCCGGTAGTTGTATTCGAAACACGAATCCGGATGTCAGTTAGACGGATTCGTGTTGTACACCAGAGTTGTGTACGCAATAATTCACACAGGGATAACAGAAATTCAACAGTACTAGGACTAACCAGTTCATACTACAGTTCAAATGCTTACATCAATTTACCAATAACGTCATGTTCAATTTTTCCAATGGATGAGGTACGTCTTCACCAAACTATCACATGTCACATGTTCACAAGTCTTCACATTCTCCTTGGCGCCATTAGGTCATGGTACAGGTGAGAATGGTTTCTTCTTGTAGACAGGACGACGCATTTTGGAGGACATGATATTTGCGCTATTGATATCTGTGTCACCACGTGGCCTCTTCTTGCGGTTATTTAAGTCCCTCCTATAAACAATGGGAAGCCTACAAAAACATACAGTAGCATGGTGACTGGATTAATTTAGAAACACAGGGTAAATATGCCAAATACTCATATACCGGGTAAATCGATGGGATCAGGGTAAATGGATATGTTCTGGGTAAATGGATATTACCTCTCCATACGTGCAGACTCAGCATCAGGCGCAGTAGGAGTTGTATTTATCGACTCGTAGGCGCCACTGCTCCATAGTCCCTCATCATCATCAAAATCTAACGAGGTCCCTTCATCAATGCATGGCTTATTATCCGGATGCTGTAGGAGGAACATTGCAAGCCATCGTCGGTACTAGGCCACCTTAGCCTGCATCGATCATAATCGAGAGCATTCCAGGAAGACAAATATATGAGAAAGCTGTGATTGTGAAATGAAAAAATCATTGAGAAAAGACAAATGACTAACACTATTAATTCTCTTGATAGCTTCATCCCCAAAGTTCAAAATGAACTGCAGCATGTAAAGACCACAGTCATACAGATTCCTTTGCTGCGGAACACATATTTCATGTTCAGTCCCAGCAAACTGAATATCTTGAGAAGCAAGATGTGTTTTGAGTGAGGTCACCTGCAAGAATGCAACTGTCAATCATGGCAGCTCAAGATTTAATTAAAAGGAACAGCTTCATTGCTGAAAAAATAATCTAACCAAAGATTTTATCATGTTTCTCCTTGCATGGTCCATTTTCAAGGAATCCAATATAGATATCCTCTGCTTCTGAAGCTCTAGCACAGCCAAAGACCAATGGCGGCCATCAAGGATTGGAACAAAACAAACCAGGTCCTCGTGGGCTAGTGTAGCTCTTGGAATTTCCCTTGCGAGAAAACCTGTTCTGTTATCCTTTCCCAACAATTCATGCTAGACAAAAAATATGGTAAAAATGGAGCATTAGAAAGCATAGTGGTACGTATTCCAGATATAGAAAAGTATGACAAAGCATAAGATATGAAACTTACAACAGCACCCTGTGAAAGCATGACCTTGTCTTTGTCCTTCCAGTCCTTGTTCCACAGATATGCAAGGACATCTACAATAAAGTTTGATAGTT
The DNA here is from genome assembly GCA_019925245.2 of Oryza australiensis. Lineage (NCBI taxonomy): Eukaryota > Viridiplantae > Streptophyta > Magnoliopsida > Poales > Poaceae > Oryza > Oryza australiensis. Next base: position 51,128 of record JAIFGZ020000626.1, read on the forward strand.
CTCCGGTTGGTTTGAGGATTGTACAAATTCAAACTCACATAACTTGTGCCTGATATGTTCATTGCGGGAGTGATCTTCATGTTTTCAATGATCTCTTTCTCCTTGTCTTCCATAATAATCATATCATCGATGTAGAGCTTTTGATTCGATATATTTAGCATAGAACCTATTTGTCTCTCGAACTTTTCCTCAAGAGACATTGCTCGTGTCACTACCGATGGACGGTAGGCCACGATCTCATCGACCTTACGCTTCACAAAGGATTGATAATCCTTCACTAAAGCATTCATCTCATCTTCGACTTAGGCACCTTATCCATTGATGCGTAGCAAATGGTCAATTGATGGAAGTAGCAAATGGTCCTCTTGACTCTGAAAGAAAAGGGAACAATGAAAAATGGACAACACTACTTTTAATGGATTTATATTGATTTATATTACACACACACACAAGTAGTGTTGTCATGCTTCAGATTAAAAGTAGTGTAATATAAATCAATATAAATCCATTAAAAGTAGTGTTGTCAGTCATTTTTCATTGTTCCCTTTTCTTTCAGGAGTCGGAAGAGGACCATTTGCTACTTCCATCAATTGACCATTTGCTACAGGCATCAATGGATAAGGTGCCGGAAGTCGAAGATGAGATGAATGCTTTAGTGAAGGATTATCAATCCTTTGTGAAGCAGAAGGTCGATGAGATCAGGGCCTACCAGTCATCGGTAGTGACACGAGCAATGTCTCTTGAGGAAAAAGTTCGAGAGACAAATAGGTTCTATGCTAAATATATCGAATCAAAAGCTCGGTTTACTGATGATATGATTATTATGGAAGACAAGGAGAAAGAGATCATTGAAAACATGAAGATCACTCCTGCAATGAACATATCAGGGCACAAGTTATGTGAGTTTGAATTTGTACAATCCCTCAAACCAACTGGAGAACTATCAAACTTTATTGTAGATGTCCTTGCATATCTGTGGAACAAGGACTGGAAGGACAAAGACAAGGTCATGCTTTCACAGGGTGCTGTTGTAAGTTTCATATCTTATGCTTTGTCATACTTTTCTATATCTGGAATACGTACCACTATGCTTTCTAATGCTCCATTTTTACCATATTTTTTGTCTAGCATGAATTGTTGGGAAAGGATAACAGAACAGGTTTTCTCGCAAGGGAAATTCCAAGAGCTACACTAGCCCACGAGGACCTGGTTTGTTTTGTTCCAATCCTTGATGGCCGCCATTGGTCTTTGGTCTGCTAGAGCTTCGAAGCGAGGATATCTATATTGGATTCCTTGAAAATGGACCATGCAAGGAGAAACATGATAAAATCTTTGGTTAGATTATTTTTTCAAGCAATGAAGTGTTCCTTTTAATTAAATCTTGAGCGCCATGATTGACGCTTCATTCTTGCAGTGACCTCACTCAAAACACATCTTGCTTCTCAAGATATTCAGCTTTTTGGGACCGAACATGAAATATGTGTTCCGCAAAGAAAGGAATGTATGACGTGGTCTTTACATGCTGCAGTTCATTTTGAACTTTGGGGATGAAGCTATCAAGAGAATTAATAGTGTTAGTCATTTGTCTTTTCTCAATGATTTTTTCATTTCACAATCACAGCTTTCTCATATATTTGTCTTCCTGGAATGCTCTCGATTATGATCGATGCAGGCTAAGGTGGCCTAGTACCGACGATGGCTTGCAATGTTCCTGCACCAAATGGTAGCACACAACCTCAACATTGATCCTGAAATATTCACTACTACTTTTGTTTTGTGGATGGGTTAAAATCAGAAATTAGGAGAGTAGTGCTTATTCAACGCCCTGCCGACTTGGATACTGCTGGCTCTCTTGCATTACGTGATAGAAATGAAATGACAGCAGCCCTCGCTGAATACCGTTCAATATCCGTTATTAGACAAATCAAGACTTTGAGTGTATCGGTATTGATAAGTTCCCGTCCCGATATCCCTGGGTTCCTTACTATTAATGGACAAGTTGGTAACATTCAATTGAGAGGACAAGTTGGTAGACGCATCCCATTCTCTTTGGGAAAAGCAGGATTCTAGCTTGCTCCCTTAAGTCTAAGAAAAAAGACAAGCCCTCTACTATCAACTAGTTACTTGGGCACCGGTGATACCCCCCAGGATACCTTACCTATTTAGACATTTACGCCTCGCTGCGCGCCTTCCCAACGAGCCAAAACTATGCGGCTTAGGAACTATACTACAACTAGTTTTGTATAGAAAACCCAGAAATACCCATATTCCTTTAACCTTCACGAAGAAGTTCGTTAGCTCCCCCTATGTCATACTCCTAAAGAAGTTGTAATAAAATGTGCTGATCCAGATAGATCAAATCCTGATTACGACTTCTTCATTCGGTTTGTAGTCATACCGTATAGAGTTCCAAATGCCTTTTTTGGAAGTAACTAGATTCAAGCAAGCATCCTAGCAAAACGATCTTTTGACAATGGGCTCGCCCAACACTTGGGACCGGACCGACTTTATACGAGAGATAGAAAAGGCAGCAATCCAAGCTCTTTTTGAATCGGATATTGGATAGGCTAAGCTAGGTGTAGCCCGCTTTCTCTACGGTTTTCTTGAACTTGTCAAGCCGGGGGCCTTTAGGGAATTTTGGAGAATGATAGATTCTAGGATAACACTTTCTAAGGTTGAAAGGGATGGCATGGGTTAAGCATCGACTTTGGACCTTCGAGCTAAGTTATTTAATAAGGTCCTACTAATTAATTGGAAATCCTTTTTACAAATCTCCTCCTCGAGGCGCCTGTAACCTTACCTTTTACGAATGGTACACCTTATTTAAGACATTCGAATAGAAGAAGAAACGATCGTCGATTGATTGAAAGTGGATTGACGGCATTCATCGTTGATTGAAAATGGACTTTACTTTTCGATCGAGCGAGGTTCCTTTTGGGCTTAAAAGTCCTTTGAGCCGTGGAATCCCTTTTGTCTTGATTTAGGAGAATAGGCGCATTGATTAGGTTACGTGGTTTGAGCAATCTGCGGGAAGTTTATTTTTTTCTTTATTATATATACCATTCATATTAAAGTAAGACGGATAGGGCATATTTGACTAGGAAGCAAGCAAAGCTAGTCCCTCCATACCCGGCTAGCGAGTCTTGTTTAGGGAGTCTCCTTCTTTCTGCGAGTAAGGTTCCGGTGCCTATGCGATTATTAAGGCGGGGTGCTACTGTACCGTAGTAGAGTGGCTTGAATAATATCGTTTGTCTAGAGAGGGTGTAGCGATAACCAAAGCGACGTACTAGAAACTTTAGATCCTGTATAGGCAAGCGGCCTTAGAATAGTGTCTTGAACTACGGGACGGGAACGACCCATAATCATTGACGAAGAAGGCTTGGAAAAGGATAAAACATATTGAAGAGAAGCTTTCACAAAGGCCAATAGCCGATAGTGATGTCACTAGCCTTAACTTCTTTATCTACTTGAAAGCCGATGAGAGTACGGCTTTCTTAAAGGAAGTGTCCGTCCCTATGATATTATATCATAGTAAAGAGCCCTTGGATTCGCCTTTTCCGTAAGCCTAAAGGCAAGGGAAGCTCTTCGTCGAGCTTCTTATCCATTGAAAAGACAGACTTCAACTTTTAAGACTAAAACCTGCCCCTTTATTATTATTAGTAAGTAAGATAGGTTGCTTGAGCCAATCCTTAAATCGTGGGAGGAAAAGGCAAAAAAGTGAGCCGCACCGACTAAAGGAACGGAGAAATTCGAACTTCAATAATCGAAGAGTGGTCGTAGGTGAGCCCCCGTGCAAATCCACTTATCATTATCTTGCTCCTGGTCAAGCTCCGTACCCGCTCCTTTCCGTGGGCTTTCTTTCGCTTTGACTTGTTCCTTTTCTTGCTTTGAAGTCGTCCTTGACGAGGGCCCCTTGATAGCCGGTCTTCGTTGCCAATGAGAAAGAAAGGCTCGCTTGTGTGCTTAGTCTAGCCTTGCAAGCAACCTCTTCCTACCGAGGACTACCATATACCGATCCTTGCTGTTACCGCAAATCGATCAATTCGTTACTTTTCATCGGAAGAAGTAGCACGCAACTCGGAAAGAAAAAAACCTCTGATGCTCCTTTTTTCTTAATGATGCAACTAATGTAATGCCTAGAACTGATCTATTGCAAGCCTAGATATTCGATTCCAAAGTTGTATGCCCCGCTCGTGGTGCCGATAGATTCACTACGAAGCCCCGTTATCGGACATTGCAGGCTTAGCATCTATTTTTCGTATATCGCTCCACCACACCGAGAAGAGGTATGTGTACCTCCAGCAATAACAAGAATGGAACCATAGGCTCCTATGCTGGGAGCATTTCGGGGTATAGGTCTAACCACCTCAACTCCCCGTTTCTGGCATGCTATAGTTCTTTTAGTCTCTCGACGACGGGAATGGGAGATGACCGGTAAGCCAGATGCTTCGCGAACCACCGGTACATTTCGTTGCACTTAAATCACCCTCGTTAAGAGGCGCACTCCGATACCATTGATGTCCAATAGCTTTGATAGTAATGGTGGATCTACTAATACCCCGTCCATTGAGTATAACAGAGCAAACGATGGTATAGCAATGAACAAAAGAATGACACTAGGAAATATGGTCCGAATAATTTCGATAGTAGTTCCATGAACAATCCTTTGCGGGATTGGATTAGTTTGCTCGTTGAAATGCCATAAAGCGCGAACCAACATCCGTGATACGAAAACCAAAATCAGAATGAGGAAGAAAAAGATATCGTGATGTAAGTCAATGATTCCTTGCATCATAGGTGTTGCAGCGTCTTGAGATCCTAATTGCCATGGTTCCGCATCACAAAGAGCGATTGTGAAGAATCGACATTCTAATGAACGAAGAATCATTGGAATTTCCCTTTTTAGCTCGCTCCTAGAAAGGAGACCGATCTTGACGTCGGCGTTGGTTTTTCCAACGAAAACGAGAACATACTTTCACGAACTTCTAATCCAAAATGCTAGTTGCCTTGTAACGCATACCTGGAGCGTTTGTCCCATCGACGAAGGCCAATGAGACTACTATACGCGTTTCCGAGGAGCAACATGAGACTTTCTTTGCCGTTGGTTCCCAACTCTCCTTCCCTTTAATTTCCTTCCTCCCTTAAAGCTGAATCTCACCATTCGAGAAGCTATGGAATCGTCGACCCCCTTACCAAGTAGACTATGAAGTCACTTTCATTTTTTGGTTGTGTATGCTATGTGTTTGTGCCCCGTCATCTACGAAGTAAATTCGACAAGAAAGCTATCCGATGTATATTCGTTGGATATGATAATGAGCGAAAAGGGTGGAAGTGTTGTGACCCGAATACGAACCCTTGCTATACATCCCGAGTGTGGTCTTCGATGAAGCATCATCTTGGTCCCAAGCCGTAGTATTGCAGATTCGGAAACTTAGAAAATAGCTTGCAAGAAAAGCTAGAAAAGGAATTGCGGCCGCGGACATCAGCTAACCTACTTTAGTCGACTTTCCCCTTCCCGTAAAGTGGATCTCGCCTTCTCCCGCTCAATAACACAGCTATTATCGTATCGCAAGCAACAAGCGCTAAAAGAGAAGTGCCAAGCACTAACGCTATAAGAAGACCTTATCACGGGGATGAGTCTACTTCTTAGCTGCTCTTAAAGTTAGCGCTTTATGCTATTCAAGAAGGACTATAACACGAGTTTGCTCTCTTGCTCTTTCCTACCCTATAGAGTCGAGACTAGACTTCCTTAGAAGTGATCAAAGGATCTCCCTATGTCTCTAGTCCTGTACGACATAGTATAGTCTATTGATACAGATATCCACCTGGCTCAAATCAAACCTGATTTAGGGTATGGAAAGGGAAAGGCACGTACACTTATTACTACTTTGTCATAAAATAAAGGTCAAAGCGATAATAAATCAAGATGTCGACTTCTTCCTTTCTTTTATGATTGTCCTTGGCAAGGAAGTTCGATCATTGCATTGGCATTCCATGTTTGCGGGCGGCTCTTATTGAGCGGGAAAGCTACTTTACCCGAAATGCAAGCACTAGGTAGGCCCTTTCTAGCTTTCGGAAGAAAAAACGATGATGACATAGTTGTCGGATACGCTTACGTGGATGAAATAGTCGAGGTGGAATGTTTTTAAGGTTTGTCTTGACGATAGCGGAAAAGGATGAAAGCTTGATTCTTGGGATCGAGAAATGGCTTTTTCATTTGGGACCGCCCTCTTCCAACACTAATACTATTAAGACTAAATCGAGTCTATTGGGAACTAGAGGAAAGAGGAACTCGGGAACAAGAAGGTAGTTGGGGCTAAGCATGAGAGTAGTTAACTGAGATGGGTGTTTAGAGACGGTAAGATATACGTATTTAATAGCTAGTTACGTGGACCTATGTTGTTTCAAAGCAGCTAGGTTTATGCCGGGCGGGAAAAGCATTCACTTGTAACCAAAACGGTTATTTCAAGAAAGGATACTCACACACTCCCTTTTGCTTCTTCTTCGCTTATCCAGTGGTGGGTCTCATCCTTGTCTTTCAACCAAATATCCAAGTATCTTTGTACCATAACCACTATCAATCACAATCATAGAATGTTTCATTGAAGAATACCGAATCGGGTTATCATAAATCGAGCCGTTGACAATATACAGAGGTTCGAGTAGATTCATGAAGCTTCTTGTGTAGAATGCTGGAATTTTCATTGCATTCAAAGCATTAGTTATAAAGCGTTGTGTACAAGTGTAGATAGGAATATTCCAAATCATACAACATTTTGTAACCCATGAAGCTAAAGAAGCATCCAGTTGATGAATGCAATTAGCGAAAGTGGCCCTCATACATAGATTTCGTCGATCCCGACTTTCGTAGGCAATTTCAGCGTTATTTGATGTCTCTTTTCGTCGACCCAAACAAACATTGATTGATTTCGATTTCATGTAGTCCTGCACTATAGTAATAGACCAACCTTCATAAACAACGGTATATCCGGTATATCCATGTATCCTGCGAACCTTGTTGACTAGATTCATTAAGATGGAAACTTATTGTTCCAGTGGTATAAAACACCTGCAACCTGCTCTCACTACGTTTGATGATGAAATCTAGACTTTTCGCACATCTTCGGATGCACTATGTTGTGTTTTTCCTCGGAAAGCGTAGTTAGTTCGTAGAGAATGCAATCCGGGACTAGTTGATCGAGCGTACTAGTGTAACGAATAGTTAGCTATGTTGCTTAGTGAGATCTTGCACCGAAAAACGCTGCTCCCGGACTTGAGTTGTGAAGTGAATAGCTCTCTTGGCGAAGAATGAATAGTAGGGACAGCGAGTAAAGCGGTTGGGACAGCTGTGAAGCTTTCGCCCTTGCTTGTCTTGTCCCAAAGCCAACTCTTTCCTTTAGGCATGCGGGAAAAAGCTGTTCCGGGACTACCAACCCAGCTATCGATTTCTTATAAGCATCCCCGACCCATGAGTGATTTGTAAAGTGCTTTTTCCCTGTCTCCTATGATACCCGTGGCTTGATTTGGTTGGTGGAATTGTTTCGAGCAAAGGAATGATTCTATATGTACGGGGAAGCGCGGTACCATACTTAAGTGGGTGACCTTGCTTGGGAATTGCACTCGAGGAATTCCGCCGCTAGTTCGCTTTCATTGAACGAAAGAATTCCCTTGGATTGAAGTGAAGTGGGTGCATTGCTGCAAATATGAACTTCTTTATTGGACACTAAAGGGATGAAATATCCTAAGCAATAAAGATGTTACTATTGATACTAGCACTAGTGGAATTGGAACAGACTATGGTGAAAAAGACAAACATTCGGTAATGTATCTTGCGGCTTTCTAACACAAATAAAATAATAAGTGAAGCCTACGCATGCATAAGGATTGAGGAGTCATATTACGGTATGAGTGGAATTTGACCATATTCCCACAAGGCCTTATAATAGGTAAACTAGGTATGGAGTATGTTTTTTTAACGGTGTAAGTTTTCCGTTTTTAACTCGTGTTGTGCAAATCCAGTAAGTTGCCCACATCCACAAGTCTTTTTTGTCAAGATATTGTTTCAAGTGTGGTGTCATAGTTTGATGGTGTTGCACCTAAGCATGATGCACTAGTTTGGTTCATTTGTTAGACCGCTCTCTATATGCGTTCAATGAAAGCGGGATCACCGACTCTATGCCAAGTTCTCAAAGTGTTTTCTTATATAGAAATCACCGAAAGCCCCGACCAGACGTTCTTTATTTATAGAAGTAATAGTAGCCAAAAGTGGGATGATAACCTTTTCGACACCAATCGGGCTCTACCTTCCTTCTTTCCCTCCTCGGCCTTCGCCTGCTGGGATCGAGATAGATGCCCATCATGCCCTTTCCTTTCCTTCACCGATAAAGTAAGTACTTCCCATCCTCGTCCCCGAGCCAGTGTGGATGATTGCTCTTCAAAAAGAGAGTGAAAAAGCATCAATATGACACATCGGCCAATACATGAAAGCACAAAGCCCCACGATCATTTAGTGAAAAAAATATGTATCGGCCTCCCAAAAGAAGTTGATTTTGTCGAGTTAAGACAAAGAAACCGAAAGATTTCTGAGAGGAAGAAAAAGCATATCGACACGGGCTCCTACCTATTCGGTGTTTACTTCATCATAGCTTGAAAAGATGAGTGCTGAAAACAAGTCGTCTTACGTACACCCGGTATACGGTGAGTACGACCGAGACATCATACGCGAGAGGCGATATGGCGGTAATAGACAACAATGAGAATAAGACGTAAGAGAGAGAACGGAAAGAATGAGCCGCCCCCACCGTTCACATTATTCACCGCTCGTTACATGTCTTGAACTTCCTCATTCGAAGCCGAACCTATAGGTTCGTTCCATGTCTTCCACTCTATACACCACTCCAGGCCGCCAAGGTTTGACTTTTCACATTATTTATTATAGGGAGGCCTTGTGGGATCTTTCAATTGGTGTCTTGCTACTACCTTAATTCAACAAAGAAGCCCATTGCAACCAAAAATACATCGGTGCACGAGCTTTTTCATTTCGAATAGAGCTTCGTGAGATGAGAGCGAGCGAGATGAGAGAAATCGAAGTTGAACAAGCGTATCACGTAGCCACGAGATGATCTTGTCTCGCCACATATCCTTTCTTGGAACAAGGCGCCTCTTCTAACTCGGTCGGCTAGCGTGCCAGGGAGGGAGGCAAAGTCGTACCGAAGAAAGTCTATTGAAGAAACTTGGGAAGTTTGCGTTGGACACTAACGGGAAACGCAAAACAACTCTAGATACTTGAATGTGAAGACCAAAAATGCCGAACATGCATTCTTTTCTCGGTTGCGGTGTACTTGGAGTGAAAAGAGGGAAGAAGCCCCGAAGAGATAGATGGAAAGTGTGCATGAGATGTGCTTTCTAAAGATTGTTGGGTATGTCTTGATGAGGGGTTAACCACGGATGTCAATCCACGGAGTTTTGGGGTGGAAAAAGTGAGGAAGTGTGTGGGGCGGCGACACCTCCCGATGAGCAAGGAAGGCTCTCTCTTGTTGGAAAAGTTGTTGACACCTAGTAGCGAAGAACGAAAACATAGTAGATTTTTCCCTTACACCTTCACCTATGCACTATTCTCTCTTGTTTTAAGCATATGTGCTTGGGTAACTTGCTATAAGAATTCTTTCAAGACTTGAAGCCTATTTTCTCTTTAGGCCCGGAAAGAAGATTTCTTTTCTTTGCTAATTCCTCTCAATGAAATTTGCCATGTTGCACTAAGTTACTTACGGATGTATGCATGCAATCCAGGGAACACTTTGGGGTGAACACCCATCCGAACAAGTAGGGTCAATAGTTCAGCATTTAGGCGTAACATTTAGAAAAAACTAATCTTAAACCCAACAAGTGCTCTCGAACCAAGCTAGATAGTCTCCTATCACTAGGCTCACCAACCAACCTGGACTTAGATTCTTTCTTATTATTCTAACCGGATATCAAAACCATAAGGATTGTTTCCGACCAAGAGTTCCCATATGACATAAGCGCTCTTGGGTGGGGTGGGCCCTCATTCGCCGGGTCTTTGAGTGCCCGTCGTACCACGTGGTTGGTACACTAGGGCGATAGAGACTTTACTTTAAGGATCGCACTGCGCCAGGCTCGGTCTGCCGGTGAATTTTGGCTCTACGTCCAGGTCGGGTATGTTCGCGATTCGTACAAATGGAAGGCATCGCGTACGTTAACCTTCCTTTATTGGGTGGGCCATTCCATCTTTGAGAAGGGCCCAATCTTGTATTTGATGGTCGGCGTGGCAATAGGCCGCTTCGTAGGCGGTTTCCCAGCCGTTGCAAAGACTTCGCGAGAACGGTCGGGCGCGGATTCGCCAAGCTAGGGCAAACAAAGCCGTCCGGCCCTACCGGATTAAGAATGCGAAGGCCTTTCCTTCGAAAGGAGAAAAATAGCTATGCTATTGACCGACCCTTTCGTATTTACTTCGAATCAATAGGCCTATCATTTTTCATGAGGCGGGCCAAATAGAGAATGAAATGAAAAAAATAGGGGAAGGGGGGATGGTCGCGCCTTTGATTTTGTTTAAGGGCTGCTCGCCTTACTAAAGTACCAAAGGCTTTCACGGCTTCCACCCCTACCTTAGAATCTAAGCCCTTTGAAGCGCGGTGGTTGTAGCGTGGGTAAGGCTTTCGTTCAACTCGCTCAGGGTTAGATCTATATGACCCCGGACAATACAAAGTACACCTCTTCCGTAGAGGCAAGCTGGTAGTAACCTAACCTTTTAGAGTCGGGAGCCGAGCCCTTAACTCTATCAATAGAAAAATCTTCGTGTGTGGCGTGAGTTGGAATCCTAGAAAAGATCGATTGAGACTCCTCCCGGTTCCACGAAGATCTCTACGTACTTGTCTAGTCCGGGACAAGCGGGATCTTCCGGTCTGCGTGCGTGGGAGCGGTGAAACAAAGAAGAGTCAGTCCGCTCTTCATTCGAGCCCGGCCCGCCCATCGCACGCTAGGTCAGAGAATGGCGCCGGGCGAGGGTGCCGCTATGCCCGCGGCTCTGCTGCGGCCGACCCCGAGACTATGCAAAAGAATCGAGGCGGGGATGTTGTCCATCGGGGCCCCGCCTTACAAATGGGCCGTCCCCCTTAATGAATCGAATGGTCCTTCGACCCTCATTTGATTCCGACGGCGGCATAGATGAAATCCCATGAGACCCGCCCACTATTACTACAAAAAGCCACCTTGGCACCTTCGCTAGACGGAGAGTAAGCGACTTCTATTAGCACTTAGGACCGTCGAGTCGAATTGATCGTGTCATGTGCAACGTCCATCAATGGTGGTTCATTAATGTCCATAGATTTAGACTCCTTCCCCCTCCCTTATACGCAAAAGATCGAGAGGAGCCCAAACCAAACCGAGAACGTAAACGATTCGACTCACTCTCGTATGGCTCGTCCTCGAGCCCTAGGCGAATCGGCGGGTCTTTCCCTCTTGTTACGTTTCCGCCACGATAAAGACGCACGGAAGAACTATGGTATGCCCAGCGCAGCGTGGAGGATCCGTTGAGAGTCCCTTGTCTCGGTAGGACAGTACCTATTGTCTTGAAAAAGTCGGTGCTACGGTCCCTATTGTTTGATCCAATATTGACCGGTGCGGATCACGTTCTACTACCTCCGGTCCGTGGTTCGACCTCCCGTAGTGGTCCTTGCTTTTCTTTTGAAAGCTCGCGGGGCCAATTTTTCGTACTTGCTCGGTGTGCCCCCTTTCGTCGAGTGCCCCGCCGGTTCACGGCGTTGGCCTACCAAGCAAGCACTTGCCGCGCCTCCTGCCGCTGCCAAGCGGGCTCCGCGCTCGTTATCTGGCTGTTCTCTCTGCTGGGCCCTTTCCTATTGCTCTAACCATAAGCTATGGCAATTCCAGCTCGCACCCACTCGCCCACCCGGCGAGGCTGAGTGAGCTCGATGGTCGGCCCCGACGTTAGGGGTCTTTCGCTTTTGCCAGATCTATAGAGATATTACGAGTCCTCCGTCCCAGATTCCCTCGCCGTGGCCATCCGGTTCACCGGTACTACCAAAAAGTCTCATGCTTACGTTACGTGGTGATATATAAGTATGATCCGGACTACGAAGACCCGTCGTGCTTCCGGTTTCCATTCTCATCATCATATTGAAGGAAACTCCTCGTGCTCGCCATAAGAACTTGGAGTCCGTATCATGGTGAAGGTAAGGTAACGCTGTGATTCTTGCTCAAAAGCGCCGAACATGTTCGAGTTATTGGCTCGTCCGAGCCGGACGCATTCATGAGTCGCTCGTTCAAGCTGTCCCTCGGAGACACGGTCGAGAAGTGCCATGCATGGTCGCCCCCGTCCTTTCTTTCTCTCGGTCCCACGGGCGGGCCCTGCAGGGTAATAAAAAATGGATAAAAAAAGGGGACTTACGCTACGGGCTATGCCACCCATTACTTATGAGGGAAGTCGCATCCGTCCCATCGCAAGCACCTACAATGTCATGATCACATTGGTTTACCCTTTTTGGTAGTTCAACGGACGGTCGCCCTCCAACAAGAAAAGGTAGAAATATGGAAACTTCTCTGCCATTTAGATCGGAGAATTTATAGAGGAAATCGGGTTTTAAATTTCCGAAACCACACGATTATATAGCCAAAGGGAATACGCCGCGCCTAAAATCATCCCAAGCGCTGCTAATGTGGCTACTAAGCTATTTCTTTGGAAAGCTCCTACTAAGATTAGAAATTCCCCAATATAGCTGCTAGTGCCGGGTAAACTCATATTGGCTAAAGTGAAAAAGAAGAAAATGGTAGAGAAATTCGGCATGGTGCTCACTAAACCTCCATAATATCTAACAAGTCGAGTCTTATGTTTCTGTTTTCTTATTCGGGATCTTGCTTTTCATGGTTCTCCTCTCTGCAACTCGCGATTTTCGCGAGAGAACCAAATCCAAGTTGGTGAAGATCATGATTTGGGCTGGCATAGTAGTGATTACCTTTGCAATTGCGGTTCGAATCTATCCGATCTTTATCTTTTTGCTCAAAGAACGAGTAAAACCCCTTGTCGTCCGGATAATAAGCCCTGCATTGATGAAGGGACCCCGTTAGATTTTGATGATGATGAGGGACTATGGAGCAGTGGCGCCTACGAGTCGATAAATACAACTCCTACTGCGCCTGATGCTGAGTCTGCACGTATGGAGAGGTAATATCCATTTACCCAGAACATATCCATTTACCCTGATCCCATCGATTTACCCGGTATATGAGTATTTGGCATATTTACCCTGTGTTTCTAAATTAATCCAGTCACCATGCTACTGTATGTTTTTGTAGGCTTCCCATTGTTTATAGGAGGGACTTAAATAACCGCAAGAAGAGGCCACGTGGTGACACGAGATATCAATAGCGCAAATATCATGTCCTCCAAAATGCGTCGTCTGTCTACAAGAAGAAACCATTCTCACACTGTACCATGACCTAATGGCGCCAAGGAGAATGTGAAGACTTGTGAACATGTGACATGTGATAGTTTGGTGAAGGCGTACCTCATCCATTGGAAAAATTGAACATGACGTTATTGGTAAATTGATGTAAGCATTTGAACGTAGTATGAACTGGTTAGTCCTAGTCTTGTTGAATTTGTTATCCCTGTGTGAATTATTGCGTACACAACTGCGGTGTACAACACGAATCCGTCTAGCGACATCCGGATTCGTGTTTGAATACAACTTGTAACATCCCGAAAATCGGAGAACCGAAATCGGAACGTAAAAATCGGAACTTTCAAAAACCTTGGTTTATTGCTTCTTTTCGGGTTTGTTGTTTCTTATTCGCGGCTCGGTTGCATAAATTTAGTCGTGATCAATTCCCTTTTGGCATGTTTGGAGTTTTCGGAGTTGACAAAATGTCGGTGCGAAAGTCGCACGCGGGGTTTTAAAAAGAATCAGGGAAAAGTGTGGATTTGTGAAAACGCATTTCGAGTAATATAAAATAAAAATTTTGGTTGGGAGAAGATAAATTAAAACACAAAATAAATAATAAAATTCTCGGGAGGCGTACTCGAAATTTGGGAAATTTTTGAAAATAAAATGGGTGAATTATGAAAATTTGGAAAAAGAAATTTAAATAAATATGAAAAATAATTATGGAAAATAAAAGTCAAGAAAAAGTTTAAAATATAATGCTAAAAATTATTTTTGGGATATTAGGATTTATTTTGGAATTTTTAGAAGGAAAGAAAATAGAAAATGAGAAAAGAAAATGGAAAATCGGGAAAAAGTGAAAGTTCTGTTCATTAGCCGCCAAGTGTTCGACGCCGCGGCCGCGCGCGCGCGCACGCCACGCCGCCGCGCCGCGCTCGCGCAGCGCGGCAGCCTACACACCGCGCGTGCCACGCGCCGCGCGCGCCCGCCGCGCCGGACCCCGCCGCCGCGCGCCGCCGCCGCGCCAGCCCCGCCCGCGCCGCGCGCGCTGCCCACGCGGCCCGCCGCCGCGCCTCGCGCTCCGCGGCCGTGCGCCGTCACGCCTGCCGCGCCTTGCGCCATCGTCGCCGCGCGTCTCGACCGCGCCGGACCCGCCGCGCTCGCGCCGCGTGCCGCCGACCCAGCGCGGACCCGCCGCGCTCGCGCCGCGTCGCCGACCGCCGGACCCGCGCCGCGCCGCGTCCCTTCCGCCACGTCGCAAGCGCCGAGCCGGCTGACCCCTTGCGCCGCCGCGTGGCATCCGAGCTTGCACGGCCCCCTTCTCTCCATTGCCTCTCCCCGGCCGTGCCTATAAAAGGCGGCGTCCCCGCCCTTTCCCCGCCGCCGCCGCCTCTCCTCTTTTTCCCCAGCGCCAACGCCGTCGCCGCCGTGCGCCAAAGTCAGCCGTGCCCCACCGTGCCTCCCGAGGGCCGCCATCGCCGTAAGCCCCGCCGCCCCCTTTTCCCTTGTGCGCTAGCGCCGCCGCCGCCTCTGTTTTTGGCCGAGCCCGGTCGAACACCTTTCGGGCGAATGAACAGTCTGTGAATGAATAGAAAAAAAAAAAAAGAAAAATAGGGAAAAAATAGGAAAAATTTTGGAAAATTTGGAAAAATATTTTGGGATGATTTGAGTAAAATTTTGGGGAAAAATAAATTATTTTCTCGCATGTTTTCTCGGTGCAAAGTTTGAAAAATCGGAATCGGGCGTTTTAGAAATTCTATTTCGCATCGTTTTCAATCCGGATTCCGATTAATTCTTTTCCGCCATCGAAATGAATTTCGCTTTTGTGCTCAAACCCTCAAAGTTCGAGCACGAATTTTCTTCGCTGATATTTTCAAACGTAATTTCCAAATTTATTACGATCGCCGACTTTGCGAAAACCCTAGGTCATCAACTCGATTCCAAAACCCGGATTTTCCTCGCAACCCTTGTTCTAACTCGAGTAGAATTTTCGGCAAAACTCTTTGAAGTGGTTTTCATGGCTTTTGTGGTTCTTTTCGATCTCTCGGTGTTTAGTTGAATTCTAACTGAATTCAATTGATCTCTCGCACGTACGGGTAGCGTCGAAGAAACCGGCATCGACACCGCGAAGATCCCACCCTCAAGTGTGCGAGCAAGGCAAGTCTTCACACCCTTTGAACATATTGATCCCCTTTGCGAAATGATGTTATTTTAAACTCTAAACATGCATGCTTTACGGATTGCCTATACTTGTTATGCCATACCTTGCTATTGTTTACCTTTAGAATTACTCCTTGTAACTCGCGATGTGATACAAATAACCGAAGCATAACTTCGGTGGCCTACTGCTAAACTTAGACCATGCATACTCATGACTTTATGAAAAAGCTTTGTGCTTGGGCAACTACCTTAGGGGAGGTAGTTGAGCTTCGGCATGTGGAGACATGAGCGCCACATGGCCACGATGAACTAAGTTTGATGAAAATTGAAAGTACTATACAAATGTTTTAGGGGGGTATTGGATGATTTGGGTGGATTCCGGAAAAGGCAAGTGCCGACCCGGTCAATTAAGGACCGAGCCATGAGATAGCGGAAACGAGCCGGTACAACCGTACTTCTCGAATGGGTATAGACCTAGGCGACTAGATAGCCGAGCGGAGCGGTATCCTTGCATAGATGGTTCTACGTGGTGTGGTTATGGGATGAGGATGAGGCTGCGGCCTTTGTTATAAATGGTGGAATTAAACTACTGTTAATTAAACTTAAAGATTGGAAATGTCTTCCCTTACCCGGGTGCGCGAACTCCTCTCTTTGCTAGAAAAGGACGGCTAGAGTGCATGAGGGCATAAGTTCATGGAGCGGAGTGCGCCAAAGTGAGGTTATCGAAAGGCTTTGCCGTGGCCGTCTCATGTGTTGAGACGTAGGCTCATTTGTTGGGTGTCGCGGAGTACGGGTAAAGTGTACATCCACTGCGGTGTGAATGAATCAATCTATTCGAATAGCCGTGCTCGCGGATATTGAGCATCGTGACAAGACTTTCGCTTGGCTAGATTTTAAACTTAAAACTGCTGGGATGGGTTTGCATGATGATTTTGTTATTTGGTGGATCAACTTCTCGAGAATGCGAGAAGGGTGGACTCCAGAAAATCATGACGAACCGGAGACGGGAAGCCATCCTTGGAATCACGATGGATGGTAGACGGAACCGTCGCCGGATTAATGAACCATGAAATTAAAACTTGATTTTGGCTAGTCGGTAGGCTTGAGAAAAGAATTGAAAAGCGGCTTTACGCAAAAATAACCCTAGCCGTGTTCTTTGAATATCCCTATCATATGCATCAATTCTGTGTTGACTTGCTTGAGTACGGTTGGTACTCACCCTTGCTATACGCACAAACCTCCAGTGATGGAAATGAAGAGCGAGAAGACCCCTACGCGTACTACGCGGAGGGCGAAAAGCGACGGCGCATATTAGACCTTAGTCCGGTCGTTGCTGTGGCAATGGACAAGCCGCGCCTCTTTCCATTGCCTTATCTAAACTCTGTTTTTATGTTGTATTCGGACCATAAGGTCTGTGGAATGAACAATGCCTTCGGGCCTATTTATGTAATAATGGTATTGTAAGACTATTCGTGCATGTGCACTTGATTATCGATCTTGCATTCGTGGGTACCAACTACTTGATCCAGGGAATGGTACTATGAACACGAAAGATTCCCGACTCAAAATCGGGGTCCACAGAGCTGGTATCGAGCCATGCGACCGTAGGCTAAGACCAAATGGCGCCCTACCCTAACTAGATGGCTAAAGGGAAATATCCCTACGGTAGGAACAGTTTTAAACTATTATTTCCGAAAATGCAAATATATCTTTTCTACATCGTATTTCTTTATACCAAATGATTATGATAGCTCCCTCTCGCTAACCCTAAATTGCACTGTAAGCGAGATGTCAAACCACGACGGAACACGGAAGTCACTAACCCGCGAGACGAGGGGTTCGTGGTACAACTTCGTCTCTACTATGGTGCTTGAGATACCGGAACCGCCCACTTATCACACCAAGAGACATGGCTCGAGATGTATCCGGCTGGGAGGCGGCCGTGTCCATAGAAGCCCGCATGGGGAGTGAGACATCCTACGCTTCCACACTCGCTACCAGGGACCTAGCGAACGGCTATTCGGGATGCGCTCGCGAGGCCTTCCTTCGCCTTAATGCGGAACACCGTGCCGAACTCACAATGACGAGTTCGTGCATCACCCTTACCGCGAAGAGGGCAACCCGGTCTGCACCGTGGAGGCTACCCCCTGCTGCTACAACCCGATGGTCACGCGTTTATCGCGTTGGGCGGAGACGACAGAGCGAGCATTACGAGGAGGCCCTGCTCGAGATCAACGATCGCGATCACGCCTCAATGATCGGTCGCCGACCACCAAGGCGTGGAGACCGAGATAAGCATCTTGCGGACACCTGCAGGCCAATGGTGCTCGTATGAGCAACTCTCGGACCGCTACATGGCCCGAGGGAGGCTCTAGTAGAGCTGGAAGAGCGGCTCGGGAAAAGCAAGCGACGAGATCAACCGGCTAGAGGAGCAGTGCACACTCATCCGTCTACTGTGCAGTACTTCCACCGAGCACGTACCATCACATCCCGCCCTGTGCCCGACCACTATTACCATATAACTCCAGCAAGCTTTGATACTTTTCAAGCTATGATGGAGCAAGCTTTCATGTTGAGCACGAGCCGCACCATACACAGTCGACCCCACTGCTTGCCACCCCGAGCTCCGTACCGGTACCCTCCGAGCAGGGATCGGGAGAGGTAACCCCATCCAGATCCACACCGACACGGAGTCCGAGGCGGAGCCCATGGAGATCAAATGGGAGCCTAGCGACACCGACTCAATGGAGGAGGAAGTTCCCCCTCGTCGCTTGACTCACACGGGAGGCCCCTCACCGCCGACGCTCGCAAGAGTACGCGGCCACCGAGTCGAAAGATTCGGCGTGACTCGAGGCCGCCACCTCCGAGCCGTGGGGACTTCGGTTTGCTTCGCGCGAGACCACCCGCTTCCGGCGCCGGCTCTTGCGGGTGGTTGGACGACTAGGCGGAAGGACCTTCCCGGCAGCGGCACTTCCTATTTACCCTTAATTAGTTGATCTAGTGACGATATAATTATTATTGCTATCTGGCATGGAGGAATGTGTGTATACGTCCATGTACCCTTATGTAATATGATGAACTGGGCATCGCCTTGCGATGTCTTAATTCGTATGCTATTTATTGTTTCACCGTTGAGTGAAGATCATTCGAAGGAACTTGAAGAAAAATTTCCTGTGAACCATAACCTAAACTAGATCGCTCTCTTAATTCATCTCTCTTCTTCGGATGGCACATCGTCGCGAGCCGCGGCAACCAACGAAAACCCGCGGAACCCAACCCCTCCACCCGGCGGAGGTCATGGCTATGCGAGACCCGGCTACTCAAGCGATCGCCAATAATCAAGGAGGTCGAGGAGGATCGAGTCGGGGAATTCATGAGAGCTAAGCCGCCCACTTTTTCCACGGCCGAAGAACCTATGGACGCCGAAGATTGGCTAAGAGTGATAGAAAAGAAGCTAACCCTCGTCGAGTCAGAAGCGATAGAGTGGTCTTCGCTACTAACCGGTTGGAGGGTCCCGCAGTGGCGGTGGGACACCTACAAGGAGACATGAGCTGAAGACGCGGCGAGCCAACATGGGAGGAATTCACGGCTGCGTTCGTGAGAATTTCGTGCCATTGCGTAATGAGGATGAAGAAGAACGAGTTCCGCAGGCTGCGTCAAGGGAACACCTCGGTACGGGAGTATCGAGCAGATTTACCCGGCTTGCCCGTTACGCCACCGGCGACACAGCGGACGAAGAAGAAAAGATAGACAAATTCATTGAGGGACTAAATGACGAGCGAGGGGACCAATGATCGGGCGGGATCACACCGGTTTCAAAGCCTCATCAACAAGGTCGTCCAGACTTGAGCATGACCAAAAGGTGGTGGACAATAACCGCAAAGGAGGCTCGCTATGGCTCGCCCATTTCGGGAACGCCACAACGCCCCAAGGAGCCACCCCGTCTCGGATGGAAGCCAAACGTCCCGGCAAGCTGGACGTCCTCTCGCTCCGACCATGTCAACGGTCGGCTACACCACGGCTTCGTACACCCACACCAACCCTAGCCGCTCCGGAAGAAGGAATGTGAGTTGTTTCAGCTGCGGAGAATTCGGGCATTACTCCAATAGCTGCCCAAAACCACGCAACACCCCTGTGCGCACGGCGTAATGCCACACCCGTCGAGGAACCCCACCCTGCGGCGGGACGAGGTGCATTCAGGACCCCGCTACCCAACGAGGCTGCCACCGGGTTTCGACGTGGCCAAGTGAATCATGTGAGGGCGGAAGAAGCACGGGAGGACCGGAGCGTATTGATGGGTATGTTCTCTATCAACTCTACACCGGTTAAAGTTTTATTCGATTACGGAGCCTCGCATTCATTCATATCTTCCCAAGTAAGCAAACAACACCACCTACACCAAGTAGCACTTAAGAGGCCTATGTTGGTACACTCGCCGGGAGACATAACCGTACCCCATGCCTGCATTAACGTGCCCATACGGATTAGAGACGTGGTGTTTCTCTCAAACCTTATGGTGTTATCGCCCCAAACCATAGATGTCATACTCGGAATGGATTGGTTGACCAAAAATAATGAAATTATAGGCTGCGGTAGAAGGGAAGTCACGGTATCCACCCGTGGGGATCACCGATGAGCATAACTATGGATCAAAACCCAAGGTGTGTGAACAAGGCTGCGGGAGTGTTCACCATGCTACCTCTAGGTGGAATGCCGTAGTACAAGAATACCGGATGTGTTTCCGAGGAATTACCGGAATGCCCCGGATCGCGACGTAGAGTTCATCATCGACTTAATGCAATGCTGCCCCCATATCCAAGAGGCCCTATCGAATGCCGACCAACGAGTTGGAGGAACTCAAGAAACAAATAAAGGAATTACAAGAGAAGGGATTCGTTCGCCCGGCTCTTCTCCACTGGGAGCTCCGGTACTCTTCGTCAAGAAGAAGGATGGGAGCATGAGAATGTGTGTGGACTACCGATCGCGAACGAAGTCACTATCAAGAACAAGTACCCTGCCCGGATCGATGACCTATTCGATCAACTTAAGGGTGCGCGAGGTGTTCTCAAGATTGATCTACGGTCGAGGATATCATCAATTGAGAATTAGAGCCGGAGATATTCCTAAGACGGCATTCTCTACACGATACGGCTTATACGAGTTCACAGTGATGTCCTTTGGATTGACCAATGCCCCTGCGTACTTTATGAACCTAATGAACAAGGTGTTCATGGAGTACTGGACAAATTCGTAGTGGTGTTCATCGACGATATACTTATCTACTCCAAGAACGATGAGGAACACGCGGAGCATCTACGACTAGTCTTGGAAAAGCTACGAGAGCACCAAGCTGTATGCAAAGTTCGGCAAATGCGAGTTCGGCTCAAGGAAGTCGCTTTTCTTGGCCACGTGGTTTCAGCCGGAGGAGTAGCAGAGACCCCGCCAAGGTCGAAGCCGTTATGGGATGGAAGGCACCCAAGTCGGTAACGGAAGTTCGGAGTTTCTTGGGCTTGGCCGGTTATTACCGACGGTTTATCGAAGGGTTTTCCACCGTAGCCCGACCTATGACTCAACTCTGAAGAAGGAAAAGAAGTTTGAATGGAATGAAAAGTGCCAAAAAGCCTTCGACCAATTAAAAGAAAAGTTAACCACCGCTCCAATCTTGACCTTACCCGACAACCGGAAGGACTTCGTGATGTCTTGTGATGCATCCCGGCAAGGATTGGGAGGAGTGTTGATGCAGGATGGAAAGGTCGTAGCGTATGCCTCACGACGATTCACGACCCCACGAAGAGAATTACCCCACACATGACTGGAATTAGCCGAGTGGTACACGCATTGAAGATCTGGAGACACTATCGATCGGAAACCACTGTGATGTGTATACCGATCACAAGAGCTTGAAATATTTCTTTACTCGGCTGATCTCAACCTACGACGAGGCGATGGTTGGAGTTGATCAAGGATTACGATCTAGGAATCCATTACCATCTGGCAAGGCAAATGTAGTGGCCGATGCGCGAGCCGCAAAGCCCAATGCAACCACATGGAATTGGGAGGTGTGGCTAATGAGCTCCAGGAAGAAATGGCTCGGCTCAATCTGCACTTTGATTCCTCACGGAGAAGTGAACTCACTGGAAATCCAGCCCCTACGAGAACTCAAATAGAGGAAGCCCAAAGAGGGAATGAGGAAACCCGGGGAATCAAGGAACGCATGGCCGCTGGACGCGCTCGGGAGTTTTCGGTAGATGACAAGGGAATCTTGTGGTACAAGAAGAGAATCGTGTGCCGAACGAGGCGGTTTGAGGGGATTGATCTTAAAGGAAGCCCACGAATCGGCATATTCGTTACATCCCGGAAGCACGAAAATGTACCGGGATTTAAAAGGAGAATCTTGGTGGCCTAATATGAAGAGGGATGTAGCCGAATACGTAGGTGTGCGATGTGTGCCAAAGGGTGAAAGCGAACATCAACGCCAGTGGCTTGCTGCGGCCACTCAAGATTCGAATGGAAATGGGACGAGATAGGCATGGATTTCATAGTAGGATTACCCAAGGCTGCGCGGTTACGATTCCATTTGGGTAATAGTAGATCGGCTCACCAAGGCGCAGATTTATTCTGTGAAAACCAACTACAACGGTGCCAAGCTAGCGGAATTATATATGAGTAGGATTGTGTGTCTCCACGGTGTACCAAAAAGGATTATATCGGATCGTGGTACCCAATTCACATCTCATTTTTGGAGCAAGGTCC
Organism: Oryza australiensis; assembly: GCA_019925245.2. Taxonomy (NCBI): domain Eukaryota; kingdom Viridiplantae; phylum Streptophyta; class Magnoliopsida; order Poales; family Poaceae; genus Oryza; species Oryza australiensis. Next base: position 73,459 of record JAIFGZ020000626.1, read on the forward strand.
ACGAGGCACTCGGCGATCACCTTGCCTTTAGTACCGCTTATCACCCTGGTGACGGGCGGGCGAGAGGACGAATCAAGTGCTAGAAGACATGCGAGAGCTTGTGCGTTGGATTTCACCAAGGATTGGGAGAAATGTTTGCCGTACGCCGAGTTCTCCTACAACAACGGCTACCAAGCCGGTTTGAAGATGTCGCCAAACGAAGCTTTATTTGGTCGCCGATGTCGAACCCCATTAATGTGGTCGAGACCGGTGAACGAACCATATTCGGGCTGACATAATTAAGGAGGCGAGAGGAAAAGGTTCGCGATCCGGGACCGACTACAAGCTGCTCAATCACGGCAAAAGAGCTACGCGGACACCCGTCGAAGAGAATTGGAATTTAAAGAAGGTGACTACGTGTATCTAAAAGTCTCACCACTACGGGAACTCGGAGATTCAAAGTCAAGGGAAACTCGCACCACGATACGTGGGCCCATTCTTGATAAGCGCTAGGAGAGGAGAAGTGGCTTACCAATTGGAGCTGCCCGAGCATCTCTCCGATGTCCACCCGAGTGTTCCACGTATCGCAGTGAAGAAATGTTTGCGGGTACCGAAGAGCAAGCTCCTTTAGAAGCCATCCATGTCCACGGTGATCTTACCTACCGGAACATCCAATCAAGATACTAGACGAGGCGAAAAAGAAGACGCGGACCAAATCATGGCGCATGTACAAGGTACAATGGAGCAATCACACGGAAGAAGAGGCTACTGGGAAAGCGAAGAGTTCCCGAGGACAGAATATCCACACCTACTCGGAACGGTAAGAAATCTCGGGGACGAGATTTATTGTTAGGAGTAGGTTTGTAACATCCCGAAAATCGGAGAACCGAAATCGGAACGTAAAAATCGGAACTTTCAAAAACCTTGGTTTATTGCTTCTTTTCGGGTTTGTTGTTTCTTATTCGCCGGCTCGGTTGCATAAATTTAGTCGTGATCAATTCCCTTTTGGCATGTTTGGAGTTTTCGGAGTTGACAAAATGTCGGTGCGAAAGTCGCACGGGGTTTTAAAAAGAATCAGGAAAAGTGTGGATTTGTGAAAACGCATTTCGAGTAATATAAAATAAAAATTTTGGTTGGGAGAAGATAAATTAAAACACAAAATAAATAATAAAATTCTCGGGAGGCGTACTCGAAATTTGGGAAATTTTTGAAAATAAAATGGGTGAATTATGAAAATTTGGAAAAAGAAATTTAAATAAATATGAAAAATAATTATGGAAAATAAAAGTCAAGAAAAAGTTTAAAATATAATGCTAAAAATTATTTTTGGGATATTAGGATTTATTTTGGAATTTTTAGAAGGAAAGAAAATAGAAAATGAGAAAAGAAAATGGAAAATCGGGAAAAAGTGAAAGTTCACTGTTCATTAGCCGCCAAGTGTTCGGACGTCGAGCCCGCGCGCGCGCCCACGCCGCCGCGCCGCCGCGCGCGCGGCGGCCCTACACCGCGCGTGCCACGCGCGCGCGCGCCGCCGCGCCGGACCCGCGCCGCTTCGCGCCGCCGCGCAGCGCCGGCCCCGCCCGCCGCGCGCGCACGCCATGCGCCCAGCGCCGCCGCGCCGCTCGCCTCCTTGGCCGTGCGCCGTCGGCCAGCCTGCCGCGCCTTGCGCATCGTCGCCCGCCGCGTCGCCGACCGCGCCGGACCCGCCGCGCGCTCGCGCGCGCGCGTCGCCCGCGCCGGACCCCGCCCGCGCTCGCGCCGTCGTCGCCGACCCGCGCGGACCCGCGCCGCGCGCGTCCGCGTCCCTTCCGCCACGTCGCAAGCGCCCGGCCTGCGACCCCTGCGCAGCCGCGTGGCATCCGAGCTTGCACCGCCCTTCTCTCCATTGCCTCTCCCCGCGGGTGCCTATAAAGGCGGCGTCCCAGCCCCTTTCCCACCGCCGCCGCCTCTCCCTCTTTTCCCCAGAGCGCCAACGCGCCGTCGCCGTGCGCCAAAGTCGGCCGTGCCCCAGTGCCTCCACGAGGCCGCCATCGCCGGTAAGCCCCGCCGCCCCCTTTTCCCTTGCTGCGCTAGCCGCCGCCGCCTCTGTTTTTGGCCGAGCCCCGTCGAACACCTTTCGGGCGAATGAACAGTGCGCGTGAATAGAAAAAAAAAAAAAAAAAAGAAAAATAGGGAAAAATTAGGAAAAATTTTGGAAAATTTGGAAAAATATTTTGGGATGATTTGAGTAAAATTTTGGGGAAAAATAAATTATTTTCTCGCATGTTTTCTCGGTGCAAAGTTTGAAAAATCGGAATCGGGCGTTTGAAATTCTATTTCGCATCGTTTTCAATCCGGATTCCGATTAATTCTTTCCGCCATCGAAATGAATTTCGCTTTTGTGCTCAAACCCTCAAAGTTCGAGCACGAATTTTCTTCTTGATATTTTCAAACGTAATTTCCAAATTTATTACGATCGCCGACTTTGCGAAAACCCTAGGTCATCAACTCGATTCCAAAACCCGGATTTTCCTCGCAACCCTTGTTCTAACTCGAGTAGAATTTTCGGCAAAACTCTTTGAAGTGGTTTTCATGGCTTTTGTGGTTCTTTTCGATCTCTCGGTGTTTAGTTGAATTCTAGCGAATTCAATTGATCTCTCGCACGTACGGGTAGCGTCGAAGAAACCGGCATCGACACCGCCGAAGATCCCACCCCTCAAGTGTGCGAGCAAGGCAAGTCTTCACACCCTTTGAACATATTGATCCCCTTTGCGAAATGATGTTATTTTAAACTCTAAACATGCATGCTTTACCGGATTGCCTATACTTGTTATGCCATACCTTGCTATTGTTTACCTTTAGAATTACTCCTTGTAACTCGCGATGTGATACAAATAACCGAAGCATAACTTGTAAGCTATTAGCCCGCTAAACTTAGACCATGCATACTCATGACTTTATGAAAAAGCTTTGTGCTTGGGCAACTACCTTAGGGAGGTAGTTGAGCTTCGGCATGTGGAGACATGAGCGCCACATGGCCACGATGAACTAAGTTTGATGAAAATTGAAAGTACTATACAAATGTTTTAGGCTGGGCGGCTGGATGATTTGGGTGGATTCCGGAAAAGGCAAGTGCCGACCACTGGTCAATTAAGGACCGAGCCATGAGATAGCCGGAAACGAGCCGGTACAACCGTACTTCTCGAATGGGTATAGACCTAGTGACTAGATAGCCGAGCGAGGCGGTATCCTTGCATAGATGGTTCTCGTGGTGTGGTTATGGGATGAGGATGAGGCTGCGGCCTTTGTTATAAATGGTGGAATTAAACTACGTTAATTAAACTTAAAGATTGGAAATGTCTTCCCTTACCCGGGTGCGCAGAACTCCTCTCACTTTGCTAGAAAAGGACGGCTAGAGTGCATGAGGGCATAAGTTCATGGAGCGGGTGCGCCAAAGTGAGGTTATCGAAAGGCTTTGCCGTGGCCGTCTCATGTGTTGAGACGTAGGCTCATTTGTTGGGGTGTCGCGGAGTACGGGTAAAGTGTACATCCACTGCGGTGTGAATGAATCAATCTATTCGAATAGCCGTGCTCGCGGATATTGAGCATCGTGACAAGACTTTCGCTTGGCTAGATTTTAAACTTAAAAGCTGCTTGGGATGGGTTTGCATGATGATTTTGTTTTGGTGGATCAACTTCTCGAGAATGCGAGAAGGGGTGGACTCCCGGAAAATCATGACGAACCGGAGACGGGAAGCCATCCTTGGAATCACGATGGATGGTAGACGGAACCGTCGCCGGATTAATGAACCATGAAATTAAAACTTGATTTTGGCTAGTCGGTAGGCTTGAGAAAAGAATTGAAAAGCGGCTTTACGCAAAAATAACCCTAGCCGTGTTCTTTGAATATCCCTATCATATGCATCAATTCGTGTTGACTTGCGAGTACGGTTGGTACTCACCCTTGCTATACGCACAAACCTCCGTGATGGAAATGAAGAGCGAGAAGACCCCTACGCGTACTACGCGGAGGGCGAAAACGACGGCGCATATTAGACCTTAGTCCCGGTCGTTGCACTGTGGCAATGGACAAGCATTGCCTCTTTCATTGCCTTATCTAAACTCTGTTTTTATGTTGTATTCGGACCATAAGGTCTGTGGAATGAACAATGCCTTCGGGCCTATTTATGTAATAATGGTATTGTAAGACTATTCGTGCATGTGCACTTGATTATCCAGTACTGCATTCGTGGGTACCAACTACTTGATCCAGGGAATGGTACTATGAACACGAAAGATTCCCGACTCAAAATCGGGGGTCCACACAACTACCGGGTAAATGGATGCGATGTGGGTAAATAGGTGGGTTCGGGTAAATGGATAGCTCTTTGGGTAAATAGTTGGGATATCGGTAAATAGTGAGGTTAAGGTAAATGGACATCTAGGGTAAATGGATGCGATGTGGATAAATAGGTGGCTTACGGGTAAATTTACACCATTCTATTGCGTGTAGTATCTTGGGATGCAAAAAAACTTCTCATCAGCAATCTAAATTGAGGAGTGAGGCAAAGAAAGAATGGGGAGTGGGGCAAATACCAGCACACGATCTCCAGGGGCGATGTGGCCTTGGAAGACATTACTGCTCCCCTGGACGTGTCTTCCCCAACTCGCATGACCGCCAATCTTCCCCTCTCAGGTGAGCCTAAGCTCCTTCCCCCAGGCAATGTAGGTAGCTCGGGACCCCTCCCACCTCCTCACCTTTCCTTCTCCGCCTCAGATAAACCCTAATAACCTTGCACAATAATTTTCAGCCTCAGAGCATGAGTAATTCTTTTAGAATAATTTATGCTCTCTGATCGTGTCTAGTTTATCCTTCTATTCTGAGGTCCTATTGTTCTTTGTTGTTTCGACAGATTGGACAAGACTCAATGGGGGGTAAGGAATCTAATAAGGCCAAAATCGACGATTTTTACGCGCAAGAAAATTCTTACTCGAATTAGTCAGAGACCTGTTATTAGGGCCTTTCGATGCTGAGAGAATGGAAAGGACACTTGTTAAATCCTTAGGGTTTGATGAGCTGCTGTCCATGAGGATAAACGGCTTAGAGGCAAGAAGACCATTTTGTATGGCTAATGTACAATGCTACAGTCTTGGAGGATAAGAGCATACAGATCAAGGTTAGAGATCAGGTCTTCACCCTAAGCAAACCTATGATTCAACATCTCGTTGGGGTTAGCGTGGAGAGGCGAAAGCCTCAGGCCGGCGGGCCACGCGTGGCGCGGGAGAGGGCTCCGGGGCCGCGCGTGGCCCGGTGGGGTCACCGGAAGTGGTGTCCATTCAATGCTTCGTTTTAGGCTCCGAGGGCTCAAATGGGCATGTCAATTTTCTTTGGCTTTTGAAGGTGGCTCATTTTCTTATTCTTTCCCCTTGTTTTCCCCTTGTTTTGGTGACACGGATTCGTGTGTGAAATACACGGAGTTTTTTTGGTGAAACGAATTCGTGTTTTTTCACGGGATTCCTGTTTTTACACCAAGATTCGTGTTTTTTATCCGCCAATCATCAAGCACACAAACATAGCACATCGCCATCATCACATGCAAGCAAGGTAGATTGAATAAGACGGAGCTCCACCAATTTATACGGTCTCCGTTGGAGACGCTCACCGTTGGGTTTTGACCCATCTACCGCACCAAGACCCAATCGGTGTGAAACCCTGTTCACACATAAATTGACAAAGATATGAGCCACCCTCAAATGCCAAAGAGAATTGAGGATGCTAAGAAGCCACCCTCAAATGCCAAAAAGAATTGAGGATGCTGAGATTGCCATCTTGACATGCCCATTTGAGTCTCCGGAGCCTAAGACGAAGCATAAGGTTGCCATTTGAGGCGGGCGGGCGCGACGGGCGGGAGCGGTGGCGAGCACGAGCGACGCGGCGGGAGCTCCACCAATTTATACGGACTCCGTTGGAGACACTCACTTTGTTGGATCTTGACCCATCGAGTAAGGTCCGGTGAGGCTGCGAGGGAATGGAGCTACCCACCGAATTCAATGCCCTTAACACAGGACCATCCCTTAACAGGAGACGAATTCCCTTAACTTAGGGAAAATACCCTTAACCGCCTTCAATTCCCTTAACCGGCTTCAATGCCCTTAACCAGGAGACCATGTCCTTAACAGGCTTCAATTCCCTTAACAGGAGACCATGTCATTAACCGGCTTCAATTCCTTAACCGGCTTCAATACCCTTAACGGAGACGAATTCCCTTAACCGCTTCAATTCCCTTAACCGGAGACAATGCCCTTAACGAGAGACGATGCCCTTAAGCTTCAATGCCCTTAAGGAGACCGTTGCGGAGCAGGAGGTCCGATGCGATTTGTCAAGTTTTGGGTAAATGCAGGTAAATAGTTGGGATATCGGTAAATAGATAGGTTAAGGTAAATGGACATGTGATATCCCAACTATTTACCAGAACCTATCTATTTACCGATATCCCAACTATTTACCCAGTAGCTATCCATTTACCCGAACCCACCTATTTACCCACATCGCATCCATTTACCGGATCCGGATGGAATCCGTG
>JAIFGZ020000626.1:105000-107500 GCA_019925245.2 Oryza australiensis
TTTAGGGTTTAGGGTTTAGGGTTTAGGGTTTAGGGTTTAGGGTTTAGGGTTTAGGGTTTAGGGTTTAGGGTTTAGGGTTTAGGGTTTAGGGTTTAGGGTTTAGGGTTTAGGGTTTAGGGTTTAGGGTTTAGGGTTTAGGGTTTAGGGTTTAGGGTTTAGGGTTTAGGGTTTAGGGTTTAGGGTTTAGGGTTTAGGGTTTAGGGTTTAGGGTTTAGGGTTTAGGGTTTAGGGTTTAGGGTTTAGGGTTTAGGGTTTAGGGTTTAGGGTTTAGGGTTTAGGGTTTAGGGTTTAGGGTTTAGGGTTTAGGGTTTAGGGTTTAGGGTTTAGGGTTTAGGGTTTAGGGTTTAGGGTTTAGGGTTTAGGGTTTAGGGTTTAGGGTTTAGGGTTTAGGGTTTAGGGTTTAGGGTTTAGGGTTTAGGGTTTAGGGTTTAGGGTTTAGGGTTAGGGTTTAGGGTTTAGGGTTTAGGGTTTAGGGTTTAGGGTTTAGGGTTTAGGGTTTAGGGTTTAGGGTTTAGGGTTTAGGGTTTAGGGTTTAGGGTTTAGGGTTTAGGGTTTAGGGTTTAGGGTTTAGGGTTTAGGGTTTAGGGTTTAGGGTTTAGGGTTTAGGGTTTAGGGTTTAGGGTTTAGGGTTTAGGGTTTAGGGTTTAGGGTTTAGGGTTTAGGGTTTAGGGTTTAGGGTTTAGGGTTTAGGGTTTAGGGTTTAGGGTTTAGGGTTTAGGGTTTAGGGTTTAGGGTTTAGGGTTTAGGGTTTAGGGTTTAGGGTTTAGGGTTTAGGGTTTAGGGTTTAGGGTTTAGGGTTTAGGGTTTAGGGTTTAGGGTTTAGGGTTTAGGGTTTAGGGTTTAGGGTTTAGGGTTTAGGGTTTAGGGTTTAGGGTTTAGGGTTTAGGGTTTAGGGTTTAGGGTTTAGGGTTTAGGGTTTAGGGTTTAGGGTTTAGGGTTTAGGGTTTAGGGTTTAGGGTTTAGGGTTTAGGGTTTAGGGTTTAGGGTTTAGGGTTTAGGGTTTAGGGTTTAGGGTTTAGGGTTTAGGGTTTAGGGTTTAGGGTTTAGGGTTTAGGGTTTAGGGTTTAGGGTTTAGGGTTTAGGGTTTAGGGTTTAGGGTTTAGGGTTTAGGGTTTAGGGTTTAGGGTTTAGGGTTTAGGGTTTAGGGTTTAGGGTTTAGGGTTTAGGGTTTAGGGTTTAGGGTTTAGGGTTTAGGGTTTAGGGTTTAGGGTTTAGGGTTTAGGGTTTAGGGTTTAGGGTTTAGGGTTTAGGGTTTAGGGTTTAGGGTTTAGGGTTTAGGGTTTAGGGTTTAGGGTTTAGGGTTTAGGGTTTAGGGTTTAGGGTTTAGGGTTTAGGGTTTAGGGTTTAGGGTTTAGGGTTTAGGGTTTAGGGTTTAGGGTTTAGGGTTTAGGGTTTAGGGTTTAGGGTTTAGGGTTTAGGGTTTAGGGTTTAGGGTTTAGGGTTTAGGGTTTAGGGTTTAGGGTTTAGGGTTTAGGGTTTAGGGTTTAGGGTTTAGGGTTTAGGGTTTAGGGTTTAGGGTTTAGGGTTTAGGGTTTAGGGTTTAGGGTTTAGGGTTTAGGGTTTAGGGTTTAGGGTTTAGGGTTTAGGGTTTAGGGTTTAGGGTTTAGGGTTTAGGGTTTAGGGTTTAGGGTTTAGGGTTTAGGGTTTAGGGTTTAGGGTTTAGGGTTTAGGGTTTAGGGTTTAGGGTTTAGGGTTTAGGGTTTAGGGTTTAGGGTTTAGGGTTTAGGGTTTAGGGTTTAGGGTTTAGGGTTTAGGGTTTAGGGTTTAGGGTTTAGGGTTTAGGGTTTAGGGTTTAGGGTTTAGGGTTTAGGGTTTAGGGTTTAGGGTTTAGGGTTTAGGGTTTAGGGTTTAGGGTTTAGGGTTTAGGGTTTAGGGTTTAGGGTTTAGGGTTTAGGGTTTAGGGTTTAGGGTTTAGGGTTTAGGGTTTAGGGTTTAGGGTTTAGGGTTTAGGGTTTAGGGTTTAGGGTTTAGGGTTTAGGGTTTAGGGTTTAGGGTTTAGGGTTTAGGGTTTAGGGTTTAGGGTTTAGGGTTTAGGGTTTAGGGTTTAGGGTTTAGGGTTTAGGGTTTAGGGTTTAGGGTTTAGGGTTTAGGGTTTAGGGTTTAGGGTTTAGGGTTTAGGGTTTAGGGTTTAGGGTTTAGGGTTTAGGGTTTAGGGTTTAGGGTTTAGGGTTTAGGGTTTAGGGTTTAGGGTTTAGGGTTTAGGGTTTAGGGTTTAGGGTTTAGGGTTTAGGGTTTAGGGTTTAGGGTTTAGGGTTTAGGGTTTAGGGTTTAGGGTTTAGGGTTTAGGGTTTAGGGTTTAGGGTTTAGGGTTTAGGGTTTAGGGTTTAGGGTTTAGGGTTTAGGGTTTAGGGTTTAGGGTTTAGGGTTTAGGGTTTAGGGTTTAGGGTTTAGGGTTTAGGGTTTAGGGTTTAGGGTTTAGGGTTTAGGGTTTAGGGTTTAGGGTTTAGGGTTTAGGGTTTAGGGTTTAGGGTTTAGGGTTTAGGGTTTAGGGTTTAGGGTT
>JAIFGZ020000284.1:0-153857 GCA_019925245.2 Oryza australiensis
GGAAGGGTTACGTAAGCTACGCTAGCCGAAAACAAAAATTTCTACCGTGCAAACCAGAACACTTGCAAGTAAGGGCCGATAGATCGTTACCGATTGGAGTGTGCAAATGGAAATGTACCAATCAGGGCTATCCGATCCGAACAAGCAGCCGATTCCCGCAAGCCGATGTACCGATACCCTGGACCCGATTCGCCAATCAACCGATCACGCATGCCGTAGCCGATCCGAAGCCAATCAACGCCGCGCAACGTAGCGCCTCTACCGGTATCCACACGTCCGGGGACAAACGCCGTACACCCGTGTGCTAGCACGCGATGCAAGGCTAGGGTTTGCTCGAAAGGGAGGGTTTCCGTGGAGATTGATCTCGGCGACTTCTATTGCACGCGATGCAATTGACATGCCGCAACTCTCCACCCCTCCCTCCTTTATATAGAGTTGGCCGACTGGGACTAGTGGCCGATTAGGACTCTATTTTGAATCGGATCTCATCCGTATCTCATAGAGTTGACCGCCCACACGTCGTAAGCCCATAGGACTCTATCCGATCGGATCCCTATCCGATCGAGCCGTATCCGAGTCCAACTCGAATGCCTGTTCTTATCCCCAAGCGTGCGACTCGTAGGTTCAGTATACTTTGCGGCTATAGTCTAACTTAGCCGATCGTCGCTCGAGTCTAACTCACCCGACCAACAACAGCGGCGCGCTAGCAAAAGCACATATATTGACACCATAGTATACAAGAATAATATCGGCTCGAACCTGTAATGTGTACACAAATCCCTTTGCCTCACGTATACCGCTTAAGCTATAGGCAAGATGTGTGCCATCCCTTCAATAGCTTAACCATTCACTCGAACCGTATTGGATTATCTCGTCCGTTGATTGACTCCTCAATCAACTTAGCATGGCCATGCATTTCCATAATCCATTACCTCGAGGGCCCAGAGATATCTCTCCAAAGGAGGGGCAAATTCCATCTTGATCACTCACATCCCACTCCATGTTTCATAGCAAACCCGAAAACTACCTTTATAACTACCCAGCCACGGAATAGCGTTTGGTAGTCCCAAAGTAGGCTACTACACATGTTGGAATCCATGGTGATCTCGTGTCTAAGGACTTTGTACCAACACTACCTCGAGACCAACTAATGGCACATTAATTCCCGTAGTGTCTCATGGTGGGTCTATCCAACAATGTGTTCTTCAACACATATGTCCATGTTTATTGATTTGGTATCTCCATACCCATGATCTATGAGACATGATCATCAATCAATAAACATGCCGATCTTAGAATCATATTTGTTCCAACAATATGACATATGATCGGGATCGTTTAGAAATAGATTCATACATATAGAGTCTCATAAATAAGTCACGTACTTATTGATCAATACAAGATGTCTATTTCATGGAACCGAATAACACTTTATTTATTTATACATAAACATTGACGTGATATCCAACATCTCCATGTTGCCTCTAGGGCATATCACTAACAATCTCCCACTTGCACTAGAGTCAATCATGTAAGTATCTAATACCCATTGCTCTTGTGTGCGCCTCATGCTTCGCTGAGGGAGAGGTTTTGTCGGCGGATCGGCTATGTTGAGATCCGTGTGCACTTTGCATATCTTGACATCACCTCTGTCCACAATCTCGCGGATGAGATGATATCGCCGAAGTATGTGTTTGGACTTCGATGTGACCTCGGCTCCTTGGCTTGTGCAATGGCTCCACTATTGTCACAATAGAGAGACATTGGACCGCCTGTACTAGTCATCACACCAAGCTCGAAACGAATTTCTTGATCCAAACAGCCTCTCCTTTGCGCTTCCGAAGCAAGCAATGTACTCGGCCTCCGTTGTAGAATCAGCAACGGTATCCCGCTTGGAACTCTTCCAGTGCCGATCGCGCCTCCGTTCGTGCGAACACGAACCCAGCATTGCGATCTATAATCATCCTTGTCTGTTTGGAAGCTAGCATCGGTGTAACCACTTACAACGAGCTCTTCTTCACCTCCATAGACTAGGAACATATCCTTAGTTCTTCTCAAGTACTTAAGGATATTCTTTACGGCGATCCAGCTGACCTTCACCCGGATCACGGTATCTCGCTCGTAGCACTCAAAGCGTACGAGACATCTCGGGCGTGTACAAAGCATGGCATACATGATGGATCCAATTGCCGAAGCATATGGAACCATACCCATCTTATTCCGCTCATCATGTGTCCGAGGACACCGATTCTTGCTAAGATTAATGCCATGTGACATGGGCAAGAAACCTTTCTTGAATCATGCATGTTGAACCTTTTCAACACCTTGTCAATGTATGTACTTTGGCTTAATCCAATTAGCCTCTTGGATCTATCTCTATAGATCCGAATGTCTAATATATCTTTGCTCCCTAAGTCTTTCATGGAAAAACTATTTTTCAATGAAGACTTGACGGATTCAAGCATAGGGATATCATTTCCAATCAGTAATATGTCATCCACATATAAGATTAGAAATACAATTGCGCTCCCACTGACCTTTTGTAAACACAGCCTCTTCTTCGTTTTTGATGAAACCAAACCCTTTGATTACTTCATCAAAACGAATATTCCAACTCCGAGATGCTTGCTTCAATCCATAAATGGATTTCGTAGCTTGCATATCTTTTCAGCGATTCGGATCGACAAAACCCCGAGGTTGTATCATGTATACATCCTCGCTTAGGTTTCCATTTAGGAAAGCCGTTTTGACATCCATCTCGCCATATCTCATAATCGAAATATGCAGCAATCGCTAGGATAATCCGAATAGATTTAAGCATTGCGACGGGCGAGAAGGTTTCATCATAATCAACTCCTTGAATCTGTTTAAAACCTTTCGCACCAATCGCGCCTTATAGATGTGAACATTTCCATCCATATCGGCCTTTTCTTAAAAACCCATTTACACTCAATGGTTTTGACACCATCGTGGATCAACCAAGTTCCAAACTTGATTGTCGTACATGGATTCTATTTCGGATTTCATGGCTCCAAGCCACTTGTTGGAATCGGGTCCCACCATCGCTTCCTCATAGGTCTTAGGTTCATCGTTGTCCAACAACAATATGTCACGTTGTTCCGCACCTGTGTACCTGTCAGGCGCACGACGTGATCTTTCAGACCTCCGTGGGGCTGGTGTATCTACAAGCGGTGGCGCAACACTTTGTTCCTCCTGTTGTGGTTCCGTGGTCGCGAAACGTTTTCCGGTGTTTCTTGAACTTCTTCAAGATGCACCCTGCTCCCACTAACCCTTCTTGAAAGAAACTCTTTCTCCAAGAAGACACCATGTCGGGCGACAAACACTTTGCCTTGTTCCCGATTATAAAAGTAATATCCCTTAGTTTCCTTAGGATATCCCACAAAGAAGCACTTGTCGATTTGGGTGTGAGCTTGTCGATTGTAAACGTTTTACATAAGCTTCACATCCCCAAATTTTGAGAAAAGACAAACTAGGGGGTTGCCCTGTCCATATCTCATATGGTGTCTTTTCAACTGACTTAGATGGAACTCTATTTAGTGTGAGCGAATTTGTTTCAAGAGCATATCCCCGGAAGGATAACGGAAGATCACTTTGGCTCATCATCGACCGCACCATGTCCAACAAGGTGCGATTTCTCCGTTCGGACACTCCGTTCCATTGTGGAGTTCCCGGCGGAGTCAACTCGTGAAACAATTCCACAATCTTTCGATGATTACCAAACTCTTGGCTCAAGTATTCCCTCCACGATCCGATCGTAGAAACTTGATTGTTTTCCTAAATGATTCTGTACTTCATTCTGGAATTCTTTGAACTTTTCAAAGGATTCGGACTTATGCCTCATTAAGTAGATATAACCATATCTACTAAAGTCATCAGTAAAGGTAATGAAGTACGATAACCACCTCGGCCGTTGAGCTCATTGGTCCACATACATCGGTATGTATGAGTGCCAACAAGTCACTTGCTCTTTCACTGTGTCCCGTGAAAGGTGCCTTTGTCATCTTACCAAGTAAACAAGACTCACATGTCTCAAATGATTCAAAATCAAAAGAGTGAAGCAATCCATCCTTATGGAGCTTCTCCATGCGTTTCTTATTTATATGGCCTAAGCGACAATGCCGGATAAACGTGGGGTTTATATCATTAGAGAGTTGCCTTTCTCGTATTAATGTTATAGATGGGAGACGCTTCAAGATTCAAAACGTACAATCCATTCACCAATGGAGCATGAAAATAGAACATATCTCTCAGATATATTGAACAACCATTGTCCATTAATCTAAAATCATATCCTTCCGCTTGCAAACATGAAGCGGAAATAACGTTTTGACATAGTGTTGGAACACAATAACAATTATTCAATTCCAAAACTAATCCCGAAGGTAGATGAAGTGGTATCGTGCCGACAAAGAATCGTAGCAACGCTTGCTCCATTGCCGACGCGCAGTTCACCTCGCCCCTTCTCAATCCTCTACTTCTTCTCATTCCCGCAACGATTTGCAAATATGAGCTACTGATCCGGTATCAAATACCCAAGAGTCAGAGGTGAAGTAGCAAGATTAATGTCTATAACATTAATACCGGCGTAAGTCGTACTTTGCTTCTTTTTGAGATCCTCCATGTACTTCTTGCAGTTCCTCTTCCAATGGCTCGTCTCCTTGCAATAGAAGCAAACGGCATCCGATGCCGCCGACCCCTTCTTGCCCTTCTTTGCATTAGAGGCACTCGCGATCTCATCGGGAGTTAACTTCCTCTTGGTACAAAGTTTCTTGACAGTGGTTTGCGCTTTGCCTTCGCATCATCATCACATGATGACCGTTCTCTGGATACTCTCCTCTCACTGTCTTTAGCATCCCATGCAATTCAGCCAAGGTCCTATCCATATTGTTCATGTGATAATTCAATATGAATGGCTCGAAGCTCTGAGGAGCGGCGGAGAATCACATCGTAGCCAACTCTTGGCTAAGGGAAAACCTAGTTTTTCCGGACTCTCAATGTAGCCAATCATTTTTATCACATGCGGATCGACGGATTCCCTCAACAAGCTCGCACGCAAACAAGGACTTCGAGGTGTTGAACCTCTCGCCCGAGCTTGGTTCTCAAACATGCCACGCATCCCGAATAATAGTGTGAGCATCACTGCTCTCATATTGCTTCGAAGCTCGGGGACATTGTAGCAAGCATGAGACGCTTATGTCTAGGGCATCATTAGTGTGCTTCTCGTAAGCTCTCCGTGCGATTAAAGTGGCATTATTTGGCAAATCCTCAGATAGGGTACTTCAAGAACGTACTCCTTACGCTCTTGCTTGAGAACAATTCTCAAGTTGCGATACCAATCCATAAAGTTTGTTCCATTTAATTTTTCCTTTTCGAGAATAGATTGCAAATTAAAAGCACTTGGGTGTAGTATTAGCCGCCATTTATTCTACAATGAAAAAGCAAAGTTTAGCACAATGTTTATGCTATGTCCATTGTTAAACAATTTAACATTAGACTCCCATTACGTATTTTCCACCTTCCCTCTAGGTTACGTATTGGGTCAAGATCCACATGTTAATTAATTTTCTAGTGAGCTTTGGCATCACCGCTAGAAGATTAATAACATCGGTAAGCAACTCCTTGCTAATCAAATCTCTATGTGACTCTTGTTGTTGGTGTGGCATCTCCATGCCCGGCCCCAACCTATGCCCCAAGGCCCAAAACTGTTTTGATAGCCTTGTTAAGTAAACCAAATGCTCCCGTGTATATGTCCGACATATACCCCTCGTGTTATGATAGAGAATGGCACTCTGCTTTGGCGACCCACCATTGACGAGCATAACGGTGACGGAGTGCAACATTTGGAAGGGCATCATTACTACTTAATTTTGTGAGGGATGCTATCCTATCAAACAAACATATCACATATGAAAGCAAGTAGAATATCATGAAATAGTATGGCCCCCTTCACATGGTGATCTCCATCTCCATGCCGGTGTCTGAGATCTCCATCTTCATCACCGTTCTTTCGAGTGCCGAATGCTTGATTTCTTCAAACTAAGCTACTACTATAGAAGCTCTAATTGAAGATTACATCGACTTGCAGTCGTGAAAGAATATTACAAGCATTGCACGTATGAAAGAATATTACAGGATTGCACATATGAAAGAATATTACATGCATCACATGCATCTCATACATCTCATACATACAATAGGGCCATACCATCTCAAAGCATTCTCTGCAAAACAAGTTAGGCGTAGAAACGTTTTCTACTTATCGCAGAGCTACGGCATCGAGACGACCTATAAGGGGGTACGCACACGGCGGTCCCGCTAGCCGGTTAGCGGGCGGGGGGTCGAGGGGAAGCCGCCCTCGCGGGCTTCCGGCAGCGCCGAACACCACACGAAATTCATAGATCCAATCTATGAAATCGCTTACGGAAACCATGTCGGCATAATCATATTATGCCGTCCCGATACACTATCAAGGGAGATGGTTTGCGCAGCGCGAGGCAGCTAACAAGATCGGACTACGAGATAGCTTCGACATAATCACATTATACCGTTCCGATACACTATCAAGGAACGCTATCTCGAAGCCGACTCAAACCGAGTTATATGGAAATTGCTTCGACGTAATCACATTACGCCGTTCCGATACACTATCAAGGAACGCAATTACCATTAACTCTCCTCAACGAGATCCCAAAACCGATTGATCAAATCAACCCGTGCGCAAAACTTGTTCCAGATCCAATCTAAAACCCGAACTAAGCAAGATTAGCTCGATACCACGAAGGGTTACGCGTAAGCTACGCTAGCCGAAAACAAAAATTTCTACCGCGCAAACCAGAACACTTGCAAGTAAGGGCCGATAGATCGTTACCGATTGGAGTGTGCAATGAGCCAATCGTGGCTATCCGATCCGAAGCAGTGTAGCCGATTCTCGCAAGCCGACAGCCGATACCCAGGGACACCGATTCGCCAATCAACCGATTCACGATGCCGTAGCCGATCCAAGCCAATCAACCGCGCAACGTAGCAGCGCCTCTACCGTATCCACACGTCCGGGGACAAACGCCGTACACCCGTGTGCTAGCACGCGATGCAAGGCTAGGGTTTGGCTCGAAAGTGGGGAGGGTTTCCGTGGAGATTGATCTCGGCGACTTCTATTGCACGCGATGCAATTGACATGCCGCAACTCTCCACCCTCCCCTCCTTTATATAGAGTTGGCCGAGGGACTAGTGGCCGATTAGGACTCTATTTTGAATCGGATCTCATCCGTATCTCATAGAGTTGACCGCCCACACGTCGTAAGCCCATAGGACTCTATCCGATCGGATCCCTATCCGATCGAGCCGTATCCGAGTCCAACTCGAATGCCTCGTTCTTATCCCCTTAAGCGTGCGACCCTGTAGGTTCAGGTATACTCGGTTTCGGCTATAGTCTAACTTAGCCGATCGTCGGCCGAGTCTAACTCACCGAGCACTGTCACAGCGGCGCCTAGCGCACATATATTGACACCATAGTATACAAGAATAATATCGGCTCGAACCGTAATGTGTACACAAATCCCTTTGCCTCACGATACCGTTAAGCTATAGGCAAGATGTGTGCCATCCCTTCAATAGCTTAACCATTCACTCGAACCGTATTGGATTATCCGTCTCGTTGATTGACTCCTCAATCAACTTAGCATGGCCATGCATTTCCATAATCCATTACCTCGAGGGGCCCAGAGATATCTCTCCAAAGGAGGGGCAAATTCCATCTTGATCACTCACATCCCACTCCATGTTTCATAGCAAACCCGAAAACTACCTTTATAACTACCGGTTACGGAATAGCGTTTGGTAGTCCCAAAGTAGGCTACTACACATGTTGGAATCCATGGTGATCTCAGGTCTAAGGACTTTGTACCAACACTACCCGAGACCAACTAATGGCACATTAATTCCGTAGTGTCTCATGGTGGGTCTATCCAACAATGTGTTCTTCAACACATATGTCCATGTTTATTGATTTGGTATCTCCATACCCATGATCTATGAGACATGATCATCAATCAATAAACATGCCGATCTTAGAATCATATTTGTTCCAACAATATGACATATGATCGTGGATCGTTTAGAAATAGATTCATACATATAGAGTCTCATAAATAAGTCACGTACTTATTGATCAATACAAGATGTCTATTTCATGGAACGAATAACACTTTATTCATTTATACATAAACATTGACGTGATATCCAACATCTCCATGTTGCCTCTAGGGCATATCACTAATGCTCTTGGCTGGGACATGGCTCTGTCGGGCAAAAATTGGCAGCCTTCACGGAGTTCGTACCACTTTGTCCGTGTCGAGACCGCGGTAAGCTGTAAAAGACCTTGTCTCGTAGGCTTTGCCCACCAAGGTGCGTCGCCGCGTGGCTTCCGCATATGCCCGAATGGATGTCTTGGAGTAGGCTGTCGTCCTTCCTCGGGTATGATGCATCTCATCGGACTCGGAGGGACTTCTCTTGTATAAATCGAAGTCAACCATGATGTAAGCTTGGCAACAACGTCGGACACGTTCGCCTCATCCCGATCTTCCGGCTCTTCTTGCGTGTTAAAAATTTGATGAGTGGTGTCCTCCGGTCGGCGTCAATCATGGCGACTTCGTTTGCGCTTGTTCGTTAGGAGTTGGTTTTGCCGCAACCGTTGGCTCATAGAGGTGCTCGACAAAAACGTCGTTGGGGCGGCTTCACGTTTGGACCCGAACCGCGCCAACTCGTCGTCCCGCTTCATTGTTGTGTCTTAGGACGTGTGATAGCTCGAGTCCGTCAAACTTGTCTTCAAGTTTGCGAACCTCCTGTCTGTAGGCCTCCATTGTGTCATTTAGACAGGACCAGTATTTCATTACTTGGTTCACGACCAGCCTGGGAATCCCCTTTCACGACGAGCCGACTTATCCCGAGTGCGCGAGCCGCATCCATGTAGCAGGGCTTCATACTCGACGACGTTATGTGAGGCGGAGAAGTGGAGGTGGAGGACGTATCTTAGCCTTTCCCGCGGGAGATCAGCACAACTCCCGCTCCCAAGCCGGTGATCCTCTTGGATCCGTCGAAGTGCATGGTCCAATATTGAAGGTCTTCCCGAGGTACATCTTCTTGTTGTTCGGTCCACTCGGCCAAGAAGTCCGCCGGGCTTGTGACTTTATAGACGTCATCGCCTTAAAAGTTAAGTCCAGCGGCATCGGCTCCAGGCCCACTTCGTGATGCGCCCGGTTGCCTCCCGGTTGTGGATGACATCGCCAAGTGGAAAGGAAGTGAGGACGGTGACCGAGTGACCCTAAAAATAGTGCGCCAATTTCCTCGCGGTTATCGAACACCATATAGCAATTTTTGTACCCGAGGGTAGCGAATTTTGGCTCCCGCCAACACTTCGCTAACAAAGTAGATCGGCCTCTGAATCTTCGGGCTCGCCCTTCTTCTTCGCGCTCGACCACGAGGACCGTACTAACCACTTGGTGAGTGGCTAAAACGTATGAGCAAGGGCTCCCGGGCCGCGGTGAGGCTAGGACGGGCGGCGTCGTGAGAAATTCTTTAAAATCTTCAAAGGCCTTGTGGGCTTCCGTGGTCCATTGGAAGTCGTCCGTTTTCTTTAGCAATCAAGAAGGGCATGCCTCATTCGCCGAGTTGAGAGATGAATCGGCTTAGCGCCGCCATGCAGCCAGTGAGCTTCGGACATCCTTCTCGGTTACTCGGGGCTTCGTGTTCAAGATAGCGTTGATCTTTTCTCGGATTGGCTTCAATGCCGCGATGTGACACCATGAAGCCGAGCGGTTTCGATGGAACACCGAAAGTGCACTTCTCCGGGTTTAACTTCATTCGAAGGCCCGAATATTTGCGAAGGTTTCTTCTAGGTCGGTAATTAGGTCTTCTTTCGCTTGGTCTTGATGACGACATCGTCGACATAAGCTTCTACGTTCTTCCCAATCTCGCGTCCGAAAATACCTGGATCATGCGTTGGTATGTGGCCCCGGCGTTCTTTAGCCGAAGGGCATGCCGATGTAGCAAGAGGCTCCAAACGACGTGATGAACGATGTCTTCAGCGGATTCTTTTAAGCTGATCTGGTGGTAGCCCGAGTAATGTCCAAAAGCTCGGGAGTTGGCACGGCTGTTGAATCTACGACTTGGTCGATGCGAGGCAGCCCGAATGGATCTTTGGGGCAAGCTTTATTGAGGTCGGTGTAGTCAACACACATGTGCCATTGCCCCATCTTTTACGGACTAACTGGGTTGGCCAACCGTCGGGATGTAGAACTTCTTTGATAAAGCCGCGCTAAGAGCTTTGTGAGCTCTTCTTTGATGGCGTCTTTTCCATCCCGCGCGAACTCGCGTAATCGTTGTTTGATTGGCTTTGCGTCATCTTTGACGTGTAAAGAGTGCTCGATCACCTCCCTAGGAATTCCAGGCATATCAGATGGTTTCCAAGCGAAAACATATTTATTATTTTGAAGGAAGGTGACGAGCGCACTTTCCTATTTAGGATCTAGTTCAGCGCCGATTACAACAGTTTTCAAGGGATCCGATGGATCAAGGGAGATCTTCTTGGTCTTGGCGTCGCCGGTTCCCGATTTGGCTATCTTTTCGCGGGATTTCACCCTCCGCCGAAGTCGACGCGCCAATCGGATTTCTTGCGCCACGTGATCTCTCGTGAGATTGGGCCATGTCGCAGCTCTCCTTGTCGCAGGTGAAGGCTTGCTTCACGTCACTACGAAGAGTGATGACGCCGTTGGGACCCGGCATCTTCATGCAAAGGTAGGTGTAATGGGGTATCGCCATGAACTTGGCGAGTGTAGGCCTTCCGATGATGGCGTGGTAGGCCGTTTCGAGTCGGCCACCTCGAAAGTAACGTTCTCCGTCCGGAAATTCTCTCGAACTCCGAAGGTGACCGGAAGGGCGATGTGCCCGAGTGGTGTAGATGATGCCCGAAATAACTCCATGGAAGGGGGCTGAGCTTGCCTTCGTTCGGCCTCGGGATCTGCATCTCGTCCAAGGTCTTGGCGTACAAAATATTGAGGGCGCTGCCCCCATCGATGAGAACGCGCTTGAGCTTGATGTTGCGGACCACCGGGTCCAAGACGAGTGGATAACGCCGGGTGAACCACTTGGTCGGGATGATCCGAGCGGTCAAAAGTGATGGCCACCTCCGACCATCGTAGGTACTATGGGACCTTGGGTTGCGCCGCGTTGACCTCTCGGTGCGTTAGGTTCTGTTTCCTCTTGGATTCATAGGCTAGCGGCCCCCGAAGATGTGATTCAGCTCGCCCACGGGGTCTTGAAAAGGCTCGGCATTCTCGCCGTGTTGTTCTTCTTGGCGCCGATGGACCGACTTCCCGTCGGCTTCTTGTTGAGCCGTGCCGCATATTGCTCGCGAACCTGTTTATAAATAAACAGTCCTTAGCCGCGTGCTTGTGATTGGGATGATGCGTGCACCGAGCGTTCATGATGGCGTCATAGGCCGCGACTGGGGCGGCGTTGGGAGTTGGAAGTTGCGGCAACTAGATCTTCGGATCGGCGCTTGCGGTCCTTTGGCCCCGGTTGTTGTTGCCGTTATCCTTCTTAGGATTCCGGCTTCCTCCCGCCCGCTTGTCATCCCTCCTGTCGGGCCCTGTCTTTAATGGTATCGTTGGATTTGGCATAAGAATTTACCATCTCAAACATATGCTTCACCGTCTTCGGTGGCTTGCGCCCAAACTTCCCAATCAACGCTCATCACGGACTCCCTTCGGAAGGCGGCGATGATGATGTCGTCGGTGATGTTGGGGATCTTGTTACGCTTTTCGGAGAAGCGCTCGGATGTAGTCCTTCGAGGTTCGTCCGGCTTCTCGATGACGTTGTAGAGATCAAAGTGGGTTCCGGCCTCTCGAAGGTGCCCCGGAAGTTGGCAATGAAGTGGTCCCTCGCTCACTCCACGAGCCGATTGAGCCTCTTGGCAAGCTCGTGAGCCGTCCCGGCTGAGTTGGCGAGGCCACAGGGCGAGTAATTGGCCATGGCCTTGTTGTCGCCCGCCGCACGGATGGCGAGAGTGTACACGGTCAGCCATGACTCGTGGTCGGTCTTGCCATCGTACTTCTCGATTCCGTCGGCTTGAACCCATTCGGCCAATGCACTCGGCGAAGCTCCCGAGTGAAAGCCGGTACTCCGTCGTCATTGCGTCGGGTGATCCCCTTCGATCTTCCCGGTGCGTTGATCCTGTTCTTGGTAGCGACGATCGAGGACTTTCCGCAGATCACTCGGCGGGGTCCTCGGTAGGCGCTTCGGTAGCTAGAGCCGTTGTTGCGGCGGACGCGGTGGTGGACGGGTGGACGTCCATGTTGCTTCTTGTAACATCCCGAAAATCGAAGAAACCGAAATCGGAACTTAAAAATCGAGACTTTCAAAAACCTTCGCTTGTTGCTTCTTCTCGGGTTTGTTGCTTCTTATTTGCCGCTCGGTTGCATAAATTTAGACGTGATCAATTTTCCTTTCGGTGTTCTTGGATAATTTGGAGTTGTCAAAATGAAAGATGCGAAAGTCCGTAACGGAATTTTAAAAAGAAATCGAGAAAGCACGGATTTATGAAAACACGATTTGGGAAATATAAAATGAAAATTATGGTTGGAAGAAGATAAATTAGGGCACAAAAGAAATAATAAAATATTCGGAAGTCGCGCTCGAAATCCGAGAAAATTTTGGAAATAAAGGGGAGAATATTAAATTTTGAAAAGAGGGAATTTAAATAAATAAATATGAAAAATATTGTGGGAAAATAAAAATGAAGAAAAGTTGAAAATATTATGTTAAAAATTATTTTTGAATTAGAGGAATTTATTTTGGAATTTTTAGAAGAAAGGAAAATAGAAAATGGGAAATTAAAATAGAAAATAGGGAAAATATGAAAGTGCACTATTCATTGCGCATGAGGTGCTCGACGCCGACTGCCCCGGCCGCGCCCCGCCGCGCGCCGCCGGCCGTACAGCCGGCCGCCGCAGACGCGCACGCCACGCACGCGCGCGCGCGCCCGCGCAGCCCCGCTGCCGTGCCCGCCCCGCCGCGCTCGCCCGCTGCGCCACGCGCTCCGCCGCCGCACGACCCGCGCCCGCGCCCCGCTCGCTCGCGCTTACTCGCCTCGCCGCCGGCTGGGACTCCCCGCCCGCGCTCTCGCACCTCGCGCGCCCGCCCCGTCCGACCCCCGCCGCGCCCCGCCGACGCGCCCGCCGGCTTCGCGCCGCCGCATGGCGACCGCCAAGCCATGCTGCGCCGGCCCCCTTCTCCCGCCTCGGCCACGGCTATAAAAGGGGGGCAAAAACCCCCCATTTTCCCCCCACACCGCCGCCGCCCCGAGCCCCTCCTTCTCCCGAGCGCGCCACCTCCGCCGCAAGCCGCCGCCATCGCCGCCGAGCGCCGCTCCGCCGCAAGCCGCCGCCGCGCCGCCGGGGTTACCGCCGCCACCTCCTTGCCGTCTCCGTCGTCGGTAAGCCCCGCCGCCGCCCTCGTCTTCCTTGCACGCCAAGACGCGCCGCCCCTGTTTTGATGCGCCCCGGTCGAACACCTAGAGTACAATGAACAGTGCGTCACAGAAAAAGAAAAAAAAGAAAAATAAGGGAAAAATTGGGAAAAATTTTAGAAAATTTGGGAAAATATTTTGGGAAGACTTGAGTAAAATTTTGGGCAAAAATAAATTATTTTCTTGCATGTTTTCTCGTGCAAAGTTTGAAAAATCAAAATCGGACTTTTTCCGGAATTTCGTTTCGCGTCGTTTTTAAGTCCGGACTTCGTTAATTCCTTCTCGCCATTTGAATAGGTTTCTATTTCGTGCTCAAGCCTTCAAAACCTCGAGCACGAATTCCTCCGCGGACATTTCCAAACCTAATTTCTCAAATAATTGCGATCGTCGTCTTTGCGAAAACCCTAGGACATCTACTCGATTCCAAAACTCGGATTTTTCCTAGCGACCCTTGTCCTAACTCAAGTAGAATTTTAGGCAAAACCCTTGGGGTTGTTTTCATGGCTTTTATGGTTCTTTTCGATCTCTCGGTATTTTATTGAATTCTAATTGAATTCAATTGATCTTTCGCACGTACGGGTAGCACTCGAAGAAACCGGCATCGACCCCGTTGAAGATACCACCCCTCAAGCGTGCGAGCAAGGCAAGTCATCACACTCTTTGAACATATTGATCCTACTTTGTGAAATGATGTTGATTTCAAATTACAAATTGCATGCTTTACACAAACAAGACCTATGCTTGATATACCCCGCTTTGATATTGATCACCATTAGAATTTATTCTTTGTAACCTTCGATGTGATATGACCGGAGGATAACTTCGGTAAAAATGCTTAGCCCCGCTTACACTAGATCCCCTGCATACTCATGATTTTACAAGAAAGCTTTGTGCTCGGGCAACTACCTTAGGGAGGTAGTTGAAATACGCTGTGGAGACATGAGCGCCACATGGCCATGAGAATGATGAACTAAGTTTGATGAAAATTGAAATGCTATACAAATGTTTTAGACTGGGGCGGCCGGATGATTTGGGTGGAATCCGGAAAAGGCAAGTGCCGACCCTGGTCAATTAAGGACCGAGCCATGAGATAGCCGGAAACGAGCCGCACAACCGTACTTCTCGAATGGGTATAGACCTAGCCGACTAGATAGCCGAGCGGAGGCAGTATCCTTGCATAGATGGTTCTCTATGATGTGGTTTATGTGATGAGAATGAGGCTGCGGCCTTTGTTGTGAAATGGTGGAATTAAATCGATATTAATTACACTTAAAGATTGAGGAAGTTTTCCCTTACCCCGGTGCGCCGTAACTCCTCTCACTGCTAGAAAAGGACGGCTAGAGTGCATGAGGGCTTAAGTTCATGGAGCGGGTACGCCAAAGCAAGGTTATCGAAAGGCTTTGCCGTGACCGTCTCATGAGTTGAGACGTAGGCTCATTTGTTGGGCCGTCGCGGAGTACGGGTAAAGTGTACATCCACTGCGGTGTGAGTGAATCAATCTATTCGAATAGCCGTGCTCGCGGATATCGAGCATCGTGACAAGACTTTCGCTTGGCTAGACTTTAAACTTAAAACCGATGGGATGGGTTTGCATGATGATTTCCTTCATTGGTGGATCAACTTCTCGAGATGCGAGAAGGGGTGGATTCCCAAGAAAATCATGACGAAGCGGAGGCGGGAAGCCATCCTTGGTATCACGATGGATGGTAGACGAACCGTCGCCGGTTAATGAACTATGGAACTAAAACTTGATTTGGCTAGTTGTTAGGCCTATGAAAAGAATTGTGAAAATTAGCTTTATGCAAAAGAACTCCAGCCTCTCCTTGAATAACCCTATCATATGCATCGATTCTGTGTTGGCTTGCTGAGTACGGCTGGTACTCACCCTTGCTATACGCACAAACCTTCAGCTGATGGGAATGAAGAGCCGGAGGATCCATACGCGTACTACCAGGAGGGTGAAGGAACTGATGGCGCATACTAGATCTTAGCTCTGGTCGTTGCCTGTGGCAAATGACATGCCGCTGCCTCTTTTCCGCTGCCATATTTAAATTCTGCTTTTTGTGTTGTATTCGGACACTGAAGTCCCGTGTGTTGAACATTGCCTTCGGGCCTATTGTTGTAATAATGTCGCCATAAGACTATTCGTGCATGTGCACCTGATTGTTCAGTGCTGTATTTCGTGGGTACCAACTACTTGATCCAGGGAATGGTACTAAGAACACGAAAGATTCCCGTCTCAAAAACGGGGGTCCACAGAGCTGGTATCAGAGCCATGCGATCGTAGGCTAAGACCAAATGGCGCTCTACCCCTGACTAGTTGGCTAAAGGGAAATATCCCTACATAGGATCATTTTTAAACTATTATTTCCGAAAATACAAATATACCTTTTCTACATCTGTATTTCCTTTTATTTACCAAATAATTATAATGATAGCTCTCTCCCTCTAACCCTAAGTTGCCTTCAAAAGCAGATGTCGAACCATGACGGAGCCTGGGAGATCACTATCCCACGAGACGAGGGGTTTGTGGCACGCTTTAGTCCTTTTGTGGTGTTTAAGATACCCGGAACCACCCACCTACCAAATCAAAAGGCATGGCTCCGAAGGATATCCCAGCATGGGAGGCGGCCGTTTCCGTGGAAGCCCGCATGGGAAGTGAAACATCTTTCTGCTTCCACACCCGCTACCACCGGGATTTAGCGGAGGCAGCCATCCAAGATGCGGCCCGCGAAGCATTTCTTCGCCTTAATGCGATACATCGTGCCGAACTCACGGTGACAGAGTTCGTGCATCATCCCTATCGCGAAGAAGGCAACCCAGTTTGCACCGTGGAGGCCACCCCCTGCTGCTACAACCCGATGGTCACACGTCTATCACGCTGGGCAGAGACGGCAGATGACTGCTACGAAGAGGCCTTGCTTGAGATCAACGACCGCAGTCACGCCTCAATGATCTCGGTCGAGAGCCACTAGGGCCGTGGGGATCGATAAACATGCCGCACTCACCGCAAGCCAATGGTGCCCAATATGAGCAACTCTCGGACCGCTACATGGCCCGTGGGGAAGCCCCGGTAGAGCTGGAGGAGCAGCTCAGAAGAGCAAGCAAGAAGTCGACCACTGGAGGAGCAACTCGCGCACCCGCCCCGTCCACGCCGCAGTACTTCCACCGAGATTGTACCAACACCTCCCGCTCCCGTGCCCGACCACTATTACCTTATGACTCCAGCATGCTTGGATACCTTTCAAGCCATGATGGAGCAAGCTTTTATGTTGAGCACAGAGCCTGCGCCGTACCTGATAGACCCCACTGCTGCCACGTCCATGGGACCCACCTCGAGCTCCGTAGCAGTGCCATCCGAGCCTGGATCGGGAGAGGAGAACCCCATCCAGATCCACACCGACTCGGAGTCTGAGGTGGAACCTATGGAGGTCAAATGGGAGTCCAGCGACACCGATCCAATGGAGGAGGAAGCTCCCCCTCGTCGGCTGACTCACACTGGGGGTCCCCTCACCCGCCAGACCGCTCGCAAGAGTACGCGGCCACCGAGCAGGAAGATTCGGCATGACTCCGAGGCCACCACCTCCGAGCCATGGGGACTCCGATTTGCTTCAGCAGCGGACCACCCACTTCCCGCACCTGGCTCTTACGGATGGTTGGACGACTAGGCGAGAGGACCACCCCAGCTTGATCTCGCTCTGGACGGCCCGGCAGCAAGGACCACACTCTATTCCCCCTTAACTAGTTAATGCAGTAAGACGATGTAGTTGTTGTATCATGGCTTAAAGGACTGTGCATGTACAGTCCGTGTACCCCTTTTATGTAATATGATGGACCTAAGTATCGCTTCGTATCCTAATTGATGAGCTTATTAGTATTTTACCATGCTTGTTGGTTGAAGATCACATCAAAACAACTTGAAGAAAAATCACCTAGGAACCATGACCTTAAGAGGTCCGATCTCTTAATTCATCTATCTTCTTCGATGGCGCATCGTCGCAGAGCCGCAAGAACCAACGAGAACCCGCCGAACCCAACCCCTCCACTCTGGCGGAGGTTATGGCCTTACAAACCCAGCTGCTCTAAGCAATTGCCAACAACCAGGGAAGTCGAGGAGGATCGAGTTTAGGGGAGTTCATGCGAGCTAAGCCACCAACCTTCTCCACGGCCGAAGAACCCATGGATGCTGAGGACTGGTTGAGGGTGATCGAGAAAAAGCTAACTCTCGTCCGAGTTCGAGAAGCAGACAGAGTTGTCTTCGCCACTAACCGCCTAGAGGGTCCCGCAAGTGCGGTGGGACACTTACAAGGAAACGCGAGCTGAAGATGCCGAGAACCGACATGGGAAGAATTCACGCTGCATTCCGTGAAAACTTCGTGCGCACTGCAGTTATGAGGATGAAGAAAATGAGTTCCGCAGCTGCGTCAAGGAAACACCTCGTACAAGAGTACCGAACAAGTTTACCCAGCTTGCCCGTTACGCCACAAGTGACCCGACAGACGAGGAAGAGAAGATGGATAAATTCATCGAGGGACTAAATGATGAGCCGAGAGGACCGATGATCGGACAGACCACACCGGCTTCCAAAGCCTCATCAACAAGGTCGTTCGGCTTGAACACGACCAAAAGATGGTAGAAAATAATCGCAAGAGGAGGCTCGCTATGGCTCGCCCATTTCGGGAGCGCCACAACGTCCCAAGGGAGCCACCCCGTCGGATGGAAGCCAAACGTTCGGCAGCCGGTCGTTCCCCGCTCCCGACCATGTCGCCAGCGCCTACACCTCGGCTTCACACCCACACCCACCCTAGCCGCTCCAGGAAGAAGGAATGTGAGTTGCTTCAATTGTGGAGAATTCGGGCACTACTCCAATAGCTGCCCAAAACCACGCAACACTCCTGTGCGCACCGGCGCCAATGCAACGCCCGTCCGAGGAACCCCCACCCCGTGCGCGGACGCGGTCTGCTCAGGACCCCGCTACCCAACGAGGCCGCCACCGGGTTTCGACGTGGCGGTGAATCATGTGCGGGCTGAAGAAGCTCGGGAGGACCGGAGCGCATCGATGGGTATGTTCTCTATCAACTCTACCCCAGTTAAAGTTTTATTCGATTCTGGAGCCTCGCATTCATTCATATCTTCCCAAGTAAGCAAACAACACCACCTACACCAAGTATCACTTAAGAGACCTATGTTGGTACACTCACTGGGAGACATAACCGTACCCCATGCTTGCATCAATGTGCCCATACGGATTAGAGACGTGGTATTTCTTTCAAACCTTATGGTGCTATCACCCCAAACCATTGATGTCATACTCGGGATGGATTGGTTGACCAAGAATAATGGAATCATAGACTGCGATCGAAGGGAAGTCAAGGTATCCACCCCATGGGGATCACCGATGAGCATAACTATGGATCAAAACCCGAAGCTATGCGAGCAAGCTGCGGGAGTATTCACCATGCTACCTCTAGGCGGGATGCCGTAGTACAAGAATATCCGGACGTATTTCCCGAGGAATTGCCCGGAATGCCCCGGATCGCGACATAGAGTTTATCATCGACCTAATGCCCGACGCCCCCATATCCAAGAGACCTTATCGAATGCCGGCCAACGAGTTAGAGGAACTCAAGAAGCAAATCTAAGAACTACAAGAGAAGGGATTTGTACGCCCAGTTCTTCTCCTGGGAGCCCCAGTACTCTTCGTCAAGAAGAAGGATGGGAGTATGAGGATGTGCGTGGACTACCGATCGTTGAATGAAGTGACTATCAAAAACAAGTACCCACTACCCCGAATCGATGACCGTTCGATCAACTTAAGGGTGCGCAAGTATTCTCAAAGATTGATCTTCGGTCGGGATATCATCGTTGAAGATTAGAGCGGAGATATTCCTAAGACGGCGTTCTCCACACGTTACGGTTTATATGAGTTCACGTAATGTCCTTTGGATTGACCAATGCCCCGGCATATTTTATGAACCGATGAACAAGGTATTCATGGAATACCTGGATAAATTCGTAGTGGTATTTATCGACGATATACTTATCTACTCCAAGAACGACGAGGAACATGCGGAGCATCTACACTGGTTTGGAAAAACTACGAGAGCACCAGCTGTATGCAAAGTTCAGCAAATGCGAGTTCGGCTCAAGGAAGTCGCTTTTCTTGGCCACGTGGTTTCACGGAGGAGTAGTGGTAGACCCCGCCAAGGTCGAAGCCGTCACGGAATGGAAGGCACCCAAGTCGGTGACGGAAGTTCGGAGTTTCTTGGGCTTGGCCGGGTATTATCGACGGTTCATCGAAGGGTTTTCCACCGTAGCCCGACCTATGACTCAACTTCGAAGAAGGAAAAGAAGTTTGAATGGAACGAGAAGTGTCAAAAAGCTTTCGACTAACTAAAAGAAAAGTTAACCACCGCCCCAATCTTAACCTTACCTGACAATCGGAAGGATTTCATGATGTATTGTGATGCGTCTCGGCAAGGACTAGGAGGCGTGTTAATGCGAGGATGGGAAGGTCGTAGCGTATGCCTCGCGACGTTATGACCCCACGAGGAGAATTATCCCACACACGACCCGGAACTAGCCGCGGTTGTTCACGCATTGAAGATCCGGAGACACTTTCGATCGGGAACCACCGTGATGTGTATACGATCACAAGAGCTTGAAATATTTCTTTACTCGCTGATCTCAACCTACGAGAGACGATGGTTGGAGTTGATCAAGGATTACGATCTAGGAATCCATTACCATCCCGGCAAGGCAAATGTAGTGGCCGATGCGCTAAGCCGCAAAGCCCAATGCAACCACATGGGATTGGGAGGTATGGCCGCGAGCTCCAAGAAGAAATGGCTCGACTTAATCTGCACCTGATTCCTCACGAAGAAGTGAACTCACTGGAAATCCAACCCCTTCGAGGACTCAAATAAAAGAAGCCCAAAAGGGGAATGAGGAAACCCAGA
This sequence comes from Oryza australiensis, assembly GCA_019925245.2. NCBI lineage: Eukaryota > Viridiplantae > Streptophyta > Magnoliopsida > Poales > Poaceae > Oryza > Oryza australiensis. Next base: position 20,503 of record JAIFGZ020000284.1, read on the forward strand.
AATCAAGGAACGCATGACGTGGGCGCGCTAAGGAGTTTTCGTAGACGACAAGGGAATCGTGGTACAAGAAAAGAATCTGCGTGCTCGAATGAGGTGGTTTGAGAGGATTGATCTTAAAAGAAGCTCACGAATCGGCATATTCGTTACATCCTGGAAGCATGAAAATGTACCAGGATTTGAAGGGAGAATACCGGTGGCCCAATATGAAGAGAGATGTAGCCGAATACGTAGCCGTATGCGATGTGTGCCAAAGGGTGAAAGCTGAGCATCAACGACCAGCAGGCTTGCTGCAGCCGCTCAAGATTCCCGAATGGAAATGGGACGAGATAGGCATGGATTTCATAGTGGGACTACCCAAAACTGCGACGGTTACGATTCCATTTGGGTAATAGTAGACCGGCTCACCAAGACGCGATTTATTCCCGTAAAAACTAACTACAACAGTGCCAAGCTAGCGGAACTATACATGTGTAGGATTGTATGTCTCCATGGTGTACCAAAGAGGATTATATCGGATCGTGGTACCCAATTCACGTCTCATTTTTGGAGCAAAGTCCACGAGGCACTCGGAAGTCACCTCGCCTTCAGTACCGCTTACCACCCACAGACTGACGGACAGACTGAAAGGACGAATCAAGTACTAGAAGATATGCTGAGAGCCTGTGCGTTGGATTTCACCAAGGATTGGGAGAAATGTTTGCCGTACGCCGAGTTCTCCTACAACAATAGCTATCAAGCCGTCCGAAGATGTCACCAAACGAAGCCCTATTTGGTCGCCGATGCCGAACCCCATTAATGTGGTCGAAACCGGCGAACGAACCGTATTCGGGCCTGACATAATCAAAGAGGCCGAGGAAAAGGTTCGCCTGATCCGGGACCGATTACAAACTGCTCAATCACGACAAAAGAGCTACGCGGATACCCGACGAAGAGAATTAGAATTTAGAGAAGGTGTCTATGTGTATCTAAAGGTCTCACCACTACGGGGACTCGGAGGTTCAAGGTCAAAGGGAAACTCGCACCAAGATACGTGGGCCCATTCTTGATAAACGCTAGGAGAGGAGAAGTGGCCTACCACCGGAGCGCCCGAGAATCTCTCCGATGTCCACCCGGTATTCCACGTATCGCAGCTTAAAGAAGTGTTTGCGGGTACCGAAGAGCAAGCTCCTTTAGAAACCATCCATGTCCACAGTGATCTTACCTACCCGGAGCATCCAATCAAGATACTAGACGAGGCGTAAAAGAAGACACGGACCAAGTCATGGCGCATGTACAAAGTACAATGGAGCAATCACACGAAAGAAGAGGCTACCTGGGAGAGCGAGGAGTTCCGAAGACGAATACCCACACCTACTCAACACGGTAAGAAATCTCGTGGACGAGATTTATTGTTAGGGGTAGATTTGTAACATCCCGAAAATCGAAGAAACCAAAATCGAACATAAAAATCGGACTTTCAAAAACCTTCGCTTGTTGCTTCTTCTCGGGTTTGTTGCTTCTTATTTGCCACCGCTTGCATAAATTTAGACGTGATCAATTTTCCTTTCGGTGTTCTTGGATAATTTGGAGTTGTCGAAATGAAAGATGCGAAAGTCCGTAACCGGGAATTTTAAAAAGAAATCGGGAAAGCACGGATTTATGAAAACACGATTTGGGAAATATAAAATGAAAATTATGGTTGGAAGAAGATAAATTAGGGCACAAAAGAAATAATAAAATATTCGGAAGTCGCGCTCGAAATCCGAGAAAATTTTGGAAATAAAGGGAGAATATTGAATTTTGAAAAGAGGGATTCTAAATAAATAAATATAAAAATATTGTGGGAAAATAAAAATGGAGAAAAGTTGAAAATATTATGTTAAAAATTATTTTTGAATTAGAGGAATTTATTTTGGAATTTTTAGAAGAAAGGAAAATAGAAAATGGGAAATTAAAATAGAAAATAGGGAAAATATGAAAGTGCACTGTTCATTGCGCATGAGGTGCTCGACGCCGTACGGCCCCGGCGCGCGCCCGCGCGCGTCGCCCGGCCGTACCGCGCCCGCGCCGCGCGCTCACGCGCGCGCACGCGCACGCCACACGCGCGCGCGCCGCGTAGGCCCCGCTGCCGCGCCGCCCCGCCACGCCGCCGCTGCGCCACGCGCTCCGCCGCCGACCGACCCGCGCCCGCGCCGCCGCTCGCGCCACGCGCCGCCGCGCCGACCCCGCCGCGCCCGCACCCTCGCGCGCCCGCGCCGTCCGACCCCGCCCGCGCCCCGCCGCGCCACGTCGCAAGCGCCGCGCCGGGCCGGCTTCCCGCCGCCGCATGGCGACCGCCAAGCCATGCTGCGCCGGCCCCCTCTTCTCCCGCCTCGGCCGCGGCTATAAAGGGGGCAAAACCCCACTTTCACCCCCCACCGCCGCCGCCGCCCGAGCCCCTCCTTCTCCCGAGCGCGCCACCTCCGCCGCAAGCCGTCGCCATCGCCGCCGAGCGTCACCTCCGCCGCAAGTCGTCGCGCCGGCGTCGGGGTTACCGCTGCCACCTCCTTGCCGTCTCCGTCGTCGGTAAGCCCCGCCGCCGCCCCCGTCTTCCTTGCGCGCCAAGCCGCCGCCCCTGTTTTGATGCGCCCGGTCGAACACCTAGAGTACAATGAACAGTGCGTCACAGAAAAAGAAAAAAATAAGGGAAAAATTGGGAAAAATTTTAGAAAATTTGGAAAAATATTTTGGGAAGACTTTGGGCAAAAATAAATTATTTTCTTGCATGTTTTCTCAGTGCAAAGTTTGAAAAATCAAAATCAGACTTTTTTCGGAATTTCGTTTCACGTCGTTTTTAAGTCCGGACTTCGTTAATTCCTTCTCGCCATTTGAATAGGTTTCTATTTCGTGCTCAAGCCTTCAAAACCTCGAGCACGAATTCCTCCGCGGACATTTCCAAACCTAATTTCTCAAATAATTGCGATCGTCGTCTTTGCGAAAACCCTAGGACATCTACTCGATTCCAAAACTCGGATTTTTCCTAGCGACCCTTGTCCTAACTCAAGTAGAATTTTAGGCAAAACCCTTGGGGTTGTTTTCATGGCTTTTATGGTTCTTTTCGATCTCTCGGTATTTTATTGAATTCTAATTGAATTCAATTGATCTTTCGCACGTACGGGTAGCACCTGAAGAAACCGGCATCGACCCCGTTGAAGATACCACCCCTCAAGCGTGCGAGCAAGGCAAGTCATCACACTCTTTGAACATATTGATCCTACTTTGTGAAATGATGTTGATTTCAAATTACAAATTGCATGCTTTACACAAACAGTACCTATGCTTGATATACCCTGCTTTGATATTGATCACCATTAGAATTTATTCTTTGTAACCTTCGATGTGATATGACCGGAGGATAACTTCGGTAAAAATGCTTAGCCCTGCTTACACTAGATCCCTGCATACTCATGATTTTACAAGAAAGCTTTGTGCTCGGGCAACTACCTTAGGGGAGGTAGTTGAAATACGGCCTGTGGAGACATGAGCTCCACATGGCCATGAGAATGATGAACTAAGTTTGATGAAAATTGAAATGCTATACAAATGTTTTAGACTGGGGCGGCCGGATGATTTGGGTGGAATCCGGAAAAGGCAAGTGCCGACCCTGGTCAATTAAGGACCGAGCCATGAGATAGCCGGGAAACAAGCCAGTACAACCGTACTTCTCGAATGGGTATAGACCTAGCTGACTAGATAGCCGAGCGGAGGCAGTATCCTTGCATAGATGGTTCTCTATGATGTGGTTTATGTGATGAGAATGAGGCTACGGCCTTTGTTGTGAAATGGTGGAATTAAATCGATATTAATTACACTTAAAGATTGAGGAAGTTTTTCCTTACCCCGGGTGCGCCAGAACTCCTCTCACTGCTAGAAAAGGACGGCTAGAGTGCATGAGGGCTTAAGTTCATGGAGCGGGTACTGCCAAAGCAAGGTTATCGAAAGGCTTTGCCGTGACCGTCTCATGAGTTGAGACGTAGGCTCATTTGTTGGGCTGTCGCGGAGTACGGGTAAAGTGTACATCCACTGCAGTGTGAGTGAATCAATCTATTCGAATAGCCGTGCTCGCGGATATCGAGCATCGTGACAAGACTTTCGCTTGGCTAGACTTTAAACTTAAAACTGATGGGATGGGTTTGCATGATGATTTCCTTCGCTGGTGGATCAACTTCTCGAGATGCGAGAAGGGGTGGATTCCCTAGAAAATCATGACGAAGCGAAGACGGGAAGCCATCCTTGGTATCACGATGGATGGTAGACAGAACCGTCGCCGGGTTAATGAACTATGGAACTAAAACTTGATTTGGCTAGTTGTTAGGCCTGTGAAAAGAATTGTGAAAATTAGCTTTATGCAAAAGAACTCCAGCCTCTCCTTGAATAACCCTATCATATGCATTGATTCTGTGTTGGCTTGCTGAGTACGGCTGGTACTCACCCTTGCTATACGCACAAACCTTCAGCTGATGGGAATGAAGAGCCGGAGGATCCATACGCGTACTACCAGGAGGGTGAAGGAACTGATGGCGCATACTAGATCTTAGCTCCGGTCGTTGCCTGTGGCAAATGACATGCCGCTGCCTCTTTTCTGCTGCCATATTTAAATTCTGCTTTTTGTGTTGTATTCGGACACTGAAGTCCCGTGTGTTGAACATTGCCTTCGGGCCTATTGTTGTAATAATGTCGCCGTAAGACTATTCGTGCATGTGCACCTGATTGTTCAGTGCTGTATTTCGTGGGTACCAACTACTCGATCCAGGGAATGGTACTAAGAACACGAAAGATTCCCGTCTCAAAAACGGGGGTCCACACTTCTCGCGGGAGTCGGCCGTTTGCTCCTGATGCTTGTGCGTGGAACGTGGCATGGGCCTCTTGGCCTGGTTGTCGACCGGTCTGGCTCGGGCCTCTTGTAATCCCTTGACCTTAGCGGCGGGAGTTGGCTTCTATCGGGCGTTTCTACCACGGATTCCCGCCTTCGTGCCGAGGTGGAGGGATGACCGTTGGCCGTAGCCACAACGATGGTCTTGATCTTGTCTAGGATTGGGGTTACGTCGGGGGAGCCGTCTCAATAATGGTGTCCAGGAGAGTGAGGGCAGCGATGGTGTTTTGCTGTGGCGTCTGGAAGATATTGGTGTTGCGGACCCGCGTTTCAAGTATAGCCTCTTGAGCGGATCGTTCGGCTGCCCTTAGGTCCTGCTTCCTTCTGTCGACTTCCTCTTTGCGTTTCTTCTCCTCTTCGGCCAGCTTGCGCTCTTGCTCAATTCTGGCTCGTTCTTCTTCCGCAAGCCTGCGGGCCATGGCTGAGTCGGTCTCGGCCACCTCAGCCATGAGGACGTCAAAGCACTTCGGCTCGTAGTCCTTGTCGCAGTCGGAGTCATCGGTTTCGTTCGAGGGAATGCCATAAAGGTCGTCAAAGCCTGAAGAGCTGAGATATTCGTTGAGCTCTGAGGATGGATGAGCATGAGCGGAATGGTTGGAGGATAACGGCGATCTCCCTTGAGCCCGGGTAGTTCGGATCTGGATCGTTCCAGTCCGAGTCGGAGCTTGAGGACGTGGATCTCTCCGAGTGGATCAATCTTGTTTTGGAGTGGAGGAGCTTGCAGTAGATCTCAGCGGTGTTTGGTAATCCAAACGGTGCCGAGAGGTCTTCTTCCGAGTGGATTGGCTCCGACGGGAGATGAGAAGATCGCTGCAGATCTCAGCGGCGTTCGGTAGTCCGAACGGTGCCGAGTGAGTTCTTTCATCAGAGTGGATGGACTGCATCTTGGACTCCAAGATTTCGTCGTAGATCTTGGCGTTGTTCGGGAGCCCGAACGGCGCCGAGTGGGTTTCTCCTCCCGACTGGTTCGAATCCGAGTCGTAGGAGGAGAACTTGTCAAAGTCGTTGGCGGCGAAGTCGCCGAATCCTGAAGAATATCCCATCGCGCTTGTCGGCGAGATTGTCGAAGAAGTCTTGACGCGCGGGCCCCTACCTGGCGCGCCAACTGTCGAAACTCGGTTTCAGCAATAGAATTTTGGGGGTGCAGTCAAGATCGCCAAGCACGATGGGTTAGGTGGAAAACATGGTTTAGACAGGTTCAAGCCCTCTCGTGAGGTAATACCCTACTCCTGTTTCGGGGATTCGATCCGCCGAGTGTATATTGATCTCAAGATCTAAGGCTGAAAGCTAATAGCTCGTGAAGCATATGATATCCCTCAGGGACACCCCTCACCCCCTTATATAGTCTTGGGAGGCGGGCTTACAGATCGGAAACCCTATCTTACTCTAAGTCGGTTTCCTCAATCTTACCAAACCGTGACTATAGGCCGTTGCCTTATCTCAATCGGCAACATAACACCCAAGTCATATTTGGTTTACATATTTGGTAGGTGCAATCTATCTCTATCTCCAGTCGGATAAGCTTGCCATGTGGATACCCGATTGCCATAATCTCCACAAAACCAACATTTAGTGAGTTTGTTGGTAGGACTCGGGAGGAGCTATATTGCTATGGAGATGATGACATCGTAGTTGAGAGGGTGTACTTCACCTAGGTTCCCATTCAAACATTCTAAGGAAGATGATCTCAATTGGGTGTGCACATCAGTGAGAGAATTATGTGAGATCGGCTATGAAGAGTCAATTCCAAAGTTTGGACATGGTTGTGCATCAGGTGTTGGTTGATCCCATTCCTCATGGGTTTTCCCCACCGATGGTGATCAGGCATACCTTGCCATAGAGGTCCCGGAACCTCTTATGGATGCGGAGGTTGCACCTATGGTTCCCGATGCCCAATCTGCCCCCAATGAGGTCCAATTTTTTGAGACAGTTGGAGATGCTTGTCGGACTCATGATGATTTGGCAGATCCTCTTCAGGATATCCCTTTGACACAGAATCATCCGAGTAAGTTTCAATTATGCACTATTTTGGTCATCTTACCCCTTTCTTTTCATCCATTAATATCTTTCTTTCCTCGTATTTGTGCATATGTTGCAGGAGACATTCCTGACAATGTGGGTGCTCTCCTGTAGATGCTCAACTGCACTCTGGTGATGGATTTCGTGCCTCCAATAGTGTTGAAATTATGAATGATTCAGAGCCATACAAGATCGCAAGGGATGTTGATTCTGATGATGATCGTCCTGTTGGAGAGCTAACGTAGAGTGACGATAAGATGCTTAGGCGTATCTTCCTCGGTCGTCGTGATCCTAGAGTTCACGAGTTTAGTGATCTTACTCATTCCGATCAAGCATGACGGAGAGTGACATTGTAACCTCGACGACAATAGCGACGGCATGAGCTTGGGGTCCATTTTTTGAAATGATATTGCTAGGGGCGTCTTTGTGAGAAACTTCCAAAAAGGCCAAAAAGCAAAAAATTCGGATCGTGTTGCCACACATACAACCAACACATTCACAACCCATGTGCAACCTTATTTTGAAATAAATTATTGAGTGGATTGCTACTTAATTATGAGAATAAATTAAATAGCTTAATAAATAAACTTAACAAATAACTTTAAACAAGTGGTAAGTTTTATAAGAAAATGGTCTAAAAAAGGTAAGTTTTATAAAAAATGTAATTTTTAAGCATGTAGAGTATAATCTGTTTCAACATTCCAATAAATAATCTAATTAAAAATAACTAAGCAAGTAGATCTTCAATTCAAAACTCATGTATCCTTATTTTCTTATTATAGCATGTCACGCCCAGAAATTCAGACTAGAATTTCCGAAGCTATATGTGTATTAAAATCCATGCCCGGGACCAGCCGTGGTACACATACGACAATTATTGATATTACGGTTCCACGTCTTAGAAACATTACAAAAAGATTAGAAAAGAGCAGCGGAAAAGGAAAAAGGGCCTAAGCCTAAGCTTGGCGCCGACCACGTGGCTTCAACCCTTCCATAGGCATCTTCCAAAGTGCAGGACAAAGCCTACTCAACCTCATCTTCTGCTTTGGTTTCTTGCTCAGGTTCTGGCGAAGAGGCAAGGATGAGTACTTCCACGTACTTAGCAAGTCACACCGGAAGGGGGAGAGAATGAATGCAGGGGAGACAAGGATTTGGCTAGGGTTTGCTTTTGCGTAAACAACAAGGGTTTTTCCAAACAATAGGAATTTAGAGCATGATCAAAACAGTAGTAATTTAAGTAATTAAATCATTTTGAAACCAACACTGTCCAACGTTATCCCCACATTGCGACAGGCCCAACCCATCCAACTATACTAGTCATGTTCCATTAATAAGGGTTTAATAGTGTGAGACTAATCACGGTGAGTTCGGTTGATCGCCCAATTACCACGGGCACGGCTATTCGAATAGTTTTACTCTGATCAGAGGGGTGCAACTGTACCCACAAGACACAGCCCCACGACACGGTTTCCCGTGCGCCGGAATACCACCATGGTACCCTGGAAAGGAAACTGTGATGGGACCTTTCATATAATCCTTCGCTAACTAAGCGAACCCCACCAAGGTTTCGCCCCCACTCCCGGACCCTGAGATGTGGACAGCCTCCCCGAGTGCCTCAGTGAATCCGGCAGCCCAGCAACCCTTATACCGGGGCCGACTGAAACTCTATCCCGCTCACCTTTGCCGATGGGTTCGTCAGCTAGGAAAGACTACACTACGGGGCCCACCTTACCCATTTTGGCTTGTGGTTTGCACGGTCATTCTTTCGAGGGTTTCCGAGAACCGGTCCTTAATTTCCATGGGCGCCACTAACCAAAACCATAGCGCCCACAGCCCACCATTTGTCATATTTTAGTTAATAATCCAGTTCACCAAGTTCTCCAATTGTTCCTCTTCCGAACAGATGTCCAGTAGATGTATATTAAGTGAGAATGACCCATTTAGTGAGCTAGTGAATCTAAGCCAGACTAAGCATAACCTAGTCCTACATCTAGTCATGTTGTTTTCCCAAGTTTAATCAAGGAGTTTGGAGTGTCAAACCTAAGGCATAAACTAGTTATACGGTGTAATATATCCCATAGGATGACATTATAAAATACATGCAATTTAATAGAGTAAAACATGTGTTTTAGAAAACTGGGAGCAATATGATCAATAATATAGCATGACTTGCCTTTCTCTTTGGCTTGGGGGATCTCTGCAACAACTTCGAAATAAACCGGGTCGGCGGGACTACTAGGATCTACACGGCAAACAAGCAATTCAACAAAAAAGGCCAAAAGCTACGAAACAGAGAACAAAACTATTTTAATGGATTCTTGGCATTTTTATGAATTTAATAAAATTTGAATGGGCTAAAACGGATCTCGGATTGAAAATATATGATTTTTAGAAGTTTTCTGGGTTTTTTACTAAAACAGAAAAGTCCTTAATTAATTTATTGCGCAATAACGCCCGGGATGACGTCATCAGCTAGGGCTGACGTCATCAGCCGAGGGCTGACGTCCCATGGACCGGCACTCCCGTGGCCGCGACGGGTGGTGCACCACGTGGCGCACACGTGGCGCCGAGGTGGCGGCCACGTGGCATGCCACGCGGCATGGGGAATGGGCGGCTCCGATCGGCGAGGCAGATCGGACGGCGAAGAGGGGCGCGGCGGCACGGATGACCGGCGATGGCGCATGGCGGCCGGAGTCCGGCCGGCACCATTCGGGCGGCGGCGTGGGGCGGCGGAGTGTCGCGGCTCACGCGAGGACGGAGCCGCGCGCACCCGCAAGCGGCGACGCGGCTCGGACCGAGAAGGCGGGAAAGGGTGGCTCACCACGAGGACGCCGGAGGTAGGGAAGACGACGAAGGCGACGGCGAAGCGGCGGCGAAAGAGCGCCGGGAAGGGCGGCCGAGGGAGCTCGGGCGCCGGGGATGGAGATGGAGACGGCGGCGAGGTCCGGGGCAGCTCGGGACGACGGGGAAACGCGACCGAAGGTCGGCGACGGGCTCGGGAGCTTGGGTGCACGGTGCCGAAGTGAGAGAGAGAGGGAGGAGAGCTCGAATGAGGGCGTGGGGTGGACGGGGAGCTCGATGGCCTGCTTTTAAAGGGCACGAGGAGGTCGGTGGCGGCCGGGATAGGGGGAAATTTATCGCCGGAGTAAAAGAGGGGAGGGATTTGGGGATTTAATGGCCGACAACCAAATCCGGCCATTAGGAGGCGCAGGAGCGGCGGCCGCGGAGGTAAAGACCGGCGGGAAGGGCGGGGATTAAAGGCGGTGCGATCCCGAGGCGCGGGGAAGGCGGGTGTGCGAGATCCGTGCAGGGCGGGGCAACGGAAATGGCGCCGGGCGGCCGACTGGAGGTGGACGACGGGCCTGACAGGTGGGCCCTACCCGTCAGGGTCCCGGGGAAAAGGGGAAGGGTGTTGATGAGAAATTTCTCTCACGCGCTGGCCTGGGAGATCTGCTTGACTCCAGTGTAGGTCCTTGTTGGCTTCCTGTGCTGTGCAGGGTGTGCCAGTTGGTTTGATCTGTTAACCAACAAGAAAAACAAAGAAATATGCATTAAGTGTTAAGTTAGATTCCCACTGGATCGGCTAAGGGAACCCATGAGCATATATTCACTATCCTAAAATATATTTAAGTTAAGCGACTGGAATGGATCGGCTATACCGAGACAACATCAGCCGTTTAACCAAAATACAGTAAAGGATAATAAATACATGTATTGATAACCTAGCCGATACTGGAAAGCTAATAATGAATCGGCTAGTACTCCGATGAGTCTTATGAAAAGATATCACTCTTGAACCAAATACGACCAGCCTTGGAAATCGGCCAGCCTTGGAAATCGGCCGTCGACTGTTGATAGCAATCCGATTTTGGCTTATGACGTCCGACAAGAATAGGATCTTAATATAAGAGGCGGTCCTAACATTGAGGAGATAGACCAGATTAGCCGGACGGCGTTGTCGGCCATAGCCAATTTCCTGAAACAATGAGCTTGTAAAATTTTAACATTCTGAAATCGGCTACTGCCTCCTGTAATATATTCGCTGAAATTTTGTAATATGCTTTAACTCGGATTAACTGCCCAAATGGCGTAATCGGCCCTGGCCCTTGTGTAATATATTTTTTCAATCTTGCGATTGTGCTTATGGGTGAGATCGGCTCCGGCCGCATGTAGTGTCTTGGTATGACCGTCGACTCTAGATTGCTTATGCTGAAATCAGCCCCGCCATCCGTATCACGTTACGTTCGCCGATTCCGAAATCACACCACAACCGTCGATGTTAACACTTGAATCACGGTCGTCGATCCAAGTCACTTCCAACGCTTTTATTTTGACTGCCGATTACAAAGCTTAAAAGTTCAAAATTTCCTGACGCCAAATTTTGCAATCGGCTTAAAAAGTTCAAAATTTCCTGACGCCCAATTTTGCAATCAGCTCGTGTATGTATATGCCCCCAAATTTTGTTGATAGCTTCGGTGTCGACAAAATTATGAATTCGAGCCGTTTGTGTATCATTACCGTCGCTATCGGCCAATCATTAGCCGATCATGGAAGACTTAGGGAAAAAACGTTGTACAAAAATGTCTAAAGACGATGCCTTATTGAAGCAAGACATCGGCTGTCATAAATCGGCTAAGCAACCAGAGCCGAATTATGAGTTGATCCATACACTTGGGTAGTATTTCTTCATGTATTTTCCATTAAGAGCCCTTCCAAATACTTCTCCATCTAGCCCTTCTAGCATGTAAGCTCCTTCAGAGACGCATTTGTGGATCTTGAAAGTCCCTTCCCAATTTGGTGACCACTTGCCGAATTTGTTGTCTCTAGATCCAATCGGCAGTATCAATTTCCAAACAAGTTCGCCTTCTGTCGAAACTTGGTTTCGGCAATATAATTTCTGGGGTCGCAGTCAAGATCGCCAAGCACAATGGGTTAGGAGGAAAAGAAGATTTAGACAGGTTCAGGCCCTCTCGTGAGGTAATACCCTACTCCTGTTTCGGTGGATTCGATCCGCCGAGTGTCTTTATTGATCTCGTGTGTCTAAAGCTCTTGCTTATGAAATCGTATCTCGCATCTAGCATAAGATATCCCTCAAGGGACGCCCCTTACCCCCCTTATATAGTCTTGGGAGGAGGGCTTACGGATCGGAAACCCTATCTTATTCTAAGTCGGTTTCCTCAATCTTACCAAACTATGACTATGAGCCGTTGCCTTATCTAATCGGTAACGTAATACCCAAGTCGTAGTTGGTTTACATATTTGGTAGGCACAACCTATCTCTATCTCCGAGTCGGATAAGCTTGCCATGTAGATACCCGATTGCTATAATCTCCACAGTAGCCCCGAGTCCTTTTCGGTCGACGAGACAACTCGCTTCGAGACCAAACTAGTACGCAGCCAAAAACCTCTTTGGCCGTGTGCTCTGGCGCCGAGTGATTCCATCATCTCTGCCTAAATCTTCCCGAGTGGCTTCAAAGACTGTGAAGGGCTGGAAAATATCTCAAAAATTCTCAAAAATAAATATCTAGGTGCATCTCCGATGCACCTAATTAGGTGTAGCCCCGACTATGTGGTTAGTCAAAAATAGACTAAACATATAGTCAAGAACTATAAAAATCATTCTTATGTAGATGCTTAGCTCAAGCTAAAGCAATCTCATTATTCGGCAAGCTCGTGCTCGTCCGAGTGAATTTGCCCGAATCATCCCAGAGCAAATAACTCAATTAACCCTAGTGGATGGAAAGCACTCGGTAAGCTCATGCTTATCTGAGTGGATCTGCCCGACTCATCTCGGAACAAATATTTCAATCATCCCTCATGGGTAAAAAAATCAATTCGCTCGGTAAGCTCATGCTTATCCGAGCTGATCTTCCCGAGTCATCTCGGAAATTTGCCCGAGTCATCTCGAAACAAATAATTCTCATATAAATGCTTAGCACAAGCTAAAGCAATCATAAAAATCACATCACTCGGCAAGCTCATGCTTATCCGAGTAGTTCACCCAGTCGTCTCGGAACAAATAATTTATTTAGCCCTCATGGGTAAGAAATCAATTCACTCGGCAAGCTCATGCTCATCCGAGTTAACTTGCCCGAGTCATCTCGGAACAAATAGCTTAATCAACCCTCGTGGGTAAAAACACTCGGCAAGCTCATGCTCATCCGAGTTAACTTGTCCGAGTCATCTCGGGACAAATAATTTAATCATCCCTTGTGGGTAAAAAACACTCGGCAAGCTCATGCTTATCCGAGTTAACTTGTCCGAGTCATCTCGGGACAAATAATCTCATCAACCCTCGTGGGTAAAAAACACTCGGTAAGCTCATGCTCATCCGAGTTAACTTGTCCGAGTCATCTCGGGACAAATAATCTAATCAACCCTCATGGGTAAAAACACTCGGCAAGCTCATGCTCATCCGAGTTAACTTGTCCGAGTCATCTCGGGACAAATAATTTTAGTCAACCCTCATGGGTAAAAAACACTCGGCAAGCTCATGCTCATCCGGAGTTAACTTGTCCGAGTCATCTCGGGACAAATAATTTCATCAACCCTCATGGGTAAAAAACACTCGGCAAGCTCATGCTCATCCGAGTTAACTTGCCCAAGTCATCTCGGGACAAATAATTTCATCAACCCTCATGGGTAAAAAACACTCGGCAAGCTCATGCTCATCCGAGTTAACTTGCCCGAGTCATCTCGGGACAAATAATTTAGTCAACCCTCGTGGGTAAAAAACACTCAGCGAGCTCATGCTCATCCGAGTTAACTTGTCCGAGTCATCTCGGGACAAATAATTTAGTCAACCCTCATGGGTAAACAAATTTTTCAGTCATCGAAAAATACGACCAAAATATTAAATAGCTTCGCCATAATATTGGTCTTAATCTAAAAAGATCTTCACCAAGGTGGAAAAATAGCATTGATATAATCATTTAATCAAATGCTTAGAAACCAAACAGTCCCGTCATCGGGACACCATGAAAAGCTTAAGCGTTTGTCACCTTTCAAATTGCATCGTGCCAACTTCTCATGAAGTTATGCAAACCGCGGTATGAAAGGATTTTAAAGGTATTGGGCTATGTGACACGTGCATATTGCCGGGGCAAATCTACTTAAGTCCATCCACTTAAGTCCCTAAGGACACGTGTCAAGCCACACCTTAGCCGGGCCGCAAGTCTCTCATGGGCTCGGCCCAATCACGAGACGACTTAGCAAAAACCCTCAAGTCTTTTTACGAAGCTTCGAGGTCGTCCCCGCCACTTCATCTAATCATCTTGGTCTCTTTATGCCTCCGATGTGAACTTGTAGGTATCTAGCTTATTTATTTTGATGCCTTGACGAGTCTTCATAGAAAATTTCTTAAGTAATTTTCGTCCGATCGTCACCAAGCCTAAAACTTGATTAGATCATCAAAAATTCTCGGTCCTTATCTATTGAACTCGAATCAAAACAATAAACAATGATAAACTAAATATAAATAAGTTATCAAAGAAAACCATGCTTTATTGACACGTATAGCGCCTGTCAACTCAAGAAGTCATCTTGCTTGAGGTTGACAGTCAAGAACAACATAAAACTTACGGCAATTTAAGCATAGTATCGTCGAAGATGTTCAATATTCCAGAGTTCTCCACCATAGATCCATCTTCGCGCTTTAGTCGAAATGCTCTTGGCCGAGTCACCTCGGCGATTATGTATGGTCCTTCCCATAGTGGAGATAATTTGTGATGGTCCTTGATGGTCGGATCTTGCGTAGAACCAAATCATCGACAATGAAAGCTCGCGCCCGAACATTGCGACTCGGTATCTTCTAAGTCCTTGAAGATATCTTGCCGATTGGATCAAGAAAGATTTTCTTCGTTTTGGCGTCGCCTTGTCCCGACTTGGCTATCCTCTTTGTAGAAATTTCACCCTCTTCGATGTTGATGTAGCCGTCGGATTTCTTCCTAGCCACATGATCTCTCACAAGATTGGGCCATATCGCAGTTTTCTTCGTCGCAGTGAAGGCTTGTTTGACGTCGCTGCGCAGGTGATGACGCCGTTAGGGCCGGGCGTCTTCATGCAGAGGTAAGTGTAGGGTGGTATCGCCATGAATTTGGCGAGTGCGGGCCTTCCGATGATCGCGTGGTAGGCCGTCTTTGAAGTCGACCACCCCGAAGGTGGTATTCTCCGTTCGGAAATTCTCGCGAACTCCGGAGGTGACTGGAAAGGCGATGTGCCCGAGTGGTGTGGGCGACAGCCCCGGGATCACTCCGTGGAAGGGGGCTGAGCTTGCCTTCAACTCAGTTCTCAGGATTTGTATCCCATCCAGGGTCTTGGCGAACAGTAGATTGAGGACGCTGCCCCCATCGATGAGGACACGCTTCAGCTTGATGTTCTGAACCACCAGGTCAAGTACCAAGGGATACTGCCCTGGGTGAACCACTCGGTCAGGATGATCCGAGCGATTAAACGTGATGGCCACCTCCGACCATCGTAGATGTTGTGGGACTTCGGGTTGTGCCGCGTTGACCTCACGGTCCATCAGCTTTTGCTTCCTCTTGGACTCATAAGCCTGCGGCCCCCGAAGATGTGATTCAGCTCGCCCACGTGGTCTTGAAAAGGCTCCGAATTTCCAGTCGGGTTGTTCTTCTTGGTTCCCGATGGACCGGTTTCATTAGTCGGCTTCTTGTTTAACCGTGCCGTATATTGCTCTGTGAATTGCTTGTAGATGATGCGTGCACGAGCGTTCACGATCGTTCATGATCGTGTCGTAAGCCGCAACTCGGGACGGTGTTGAGAATCGATGTTGTGGCAACCAGGTCTTCATGCGGCGCTTGCGATCTTTCGAGCCCGATTGCTGCTGCCGTTATCCTTCCTCGGATGCCGGCTTCCTTCCGAGTGCTTGTCATCCCTTTTGTTAGGCCGGTCTTGGCGTGCCGCCTTGATTGCATCGTTGGACTTGGCGTAGGAGTTCGCCGTCTCGAACATTTGCTTCACCGTCTTCGGTGGTTTGCGCCGAACTTCCCGATGAGCAGCTCATCACGGACTCCCTTCGGAAGGCGGCGATGATGATGTCATCGGTGATGTTCGGGATCTTGTTGCGCTTCTCGGAGAAACGGCAAATATAATCCTTCGGGGCTCGTCCGCTTCGGATGACGTTGTAAAGGTCAAAGTGTGTGCCGGGCCTCTCGAAGGTTCCTTGGAAGTTTGCGATGAAGTGGTCCCTCGGCTTGCTCCACGAGCCGATTGAGCCTCTTGGCAGGCTCGTGAGCCAATTCTCGGCTGAGTTTGCGAGGGCCACGGGTGTAATTGGCCATAGCCTTGTTGTCGCCACTGCGGCGCGGATGGCGAGGGTGTATACTGATTAGCCAAGATTCGGGGTCGGTCTTACCGTCGTACCTTTCAATCCCCGTAGGCTTGAAGCCACTCGGCCGGTGCACTCGACGAAGTTCCCGAGTGAAGGCCGGTACTCCGTCGTCGCCGCTATCGGGTGATCCCCTCCGATCTTCCCGAGTGCGTCGGTCGCGCTCCCGGTAGCGGCGATTGAGGACTTCCCGCAGATCACTCGGCGGGGTCTTCGGTTGGCTGGTTGGATAGCTGGAACTGTTGCGACAGGCTCGGTGGTGGACGGGTGGACGTCCGTGTCGTTTGTCGCGGGAGTCGGCCGTGCTGCTCTGGTACTTCAGCGTGGACTCGCGAGGTGGGCCTCTTGGCACAGTCGTCGACCGAGCCGGCTCGGGCCTCCTATAGTCTCCCGACTTCGAGAGGTGGAAGCCGGCTCTTGTCCGGCGTTTCGGCCACGGATTCGGTCGGTCTTCGTGCCGAAGTGGTGAGATGGCCGTTCGCCGTGGCAGCGACGATGGTCTTGATCTTGTCGAGTATTGGAGTCACATTGGCCGGAGCCGTCTCTATGACGGTGTCCAAGAGCGTGAGTGCGGCGCGGCGTTCGCGTGGTGTCCGGAAGATATTGGTGTTGCGAACCCGTGTTTGGAGTATGGCCTCCGGCGGATCGTCCGCCGCACGTAGATCCCGCTTCCTCTTGTCGGCCTCGTCCTTGCGTTGTTTCTCCTCTTCGGTTGTCTTGCGCTCGAGCTCCACCCGCTCGCTCTTCTTGCAAGCCTTGGCCATGGCTGAGTCGGACTCGTCCGGCTCGGCCATGAGGACGTCAAGCACTTCGGCTCGTAGTCCATGCAGCGGTCGGAGTTGTTGGCTTCGTCGAAGGGATGCCGTAGAGGTTGTCGAGCGGCGGAGCGAGGTATCCGTTGAGCTCCGAAGATGAGCAAGAGCCGAATGACGGGAGGATGACGGCGACCTCCCTTGATCTGGGTAACCCGGATCGGATCGTTCCGCCAGTCGAGCTTGGGGGTGTGGGCTCCTCCGAGTGGGTCGCCGCCGACTCGGGAGAGAAGTTTGCTGAAAACCTCGGCGGCGTTTGGTAACCCAAACGGCACTAAGAGATCTTCATTTGAGTAGATCGCTTCCGTCGGGGATGCGAGAAGATTGGCGCAGATTTCGGCGGTGTTCGTTAATCCGAACGGTGCCGAGTGAAGTCTTTCGTTGGAGCGAGCAGATCGCATCTTGATCTTGAAGATGTCGTCGAAGATCCCGCTATTGGGGAGCCCGAACGGCGCCGAGTGGGTCTTTCCCTCCGACTGGTTTGAATCCGAGTCGAAGGAGGAGTCGTCGAAGGAGTTGGCGGCGAAGTCGCCGAATCATGAAGGAGATCCCATCACGCTTGTCGGCGAGATTGTTGAAGAAGTCTCGACGCGCGGGCCCCTACGGCGCGCCAACCGCCGAAACTTGGTTTCGGCAATATAATTTCGGGGTCGCAGTCAAGATCGCCAAGCACAATGGGTTAGGAGGAAAAGAAGATTTAGACAGGTTCAGGCCCTCTCGTGAGGTAATACCCTACTCCTGTTTCGGTGGATTCGATCCGCCGAGTGTCTTTATTGATCTCGTGTGTCTAAAGCTCTTGCTTATGAAATCGTATCTCGCATCTAGCATAAGATATCCCTCAAGGGACGCCCCTTACCCCCCTTATATAGTCTTGGGAGGAGGGCTTACAGATCGGAAACCCTATCTTATTCTAAGTCAGTTTCCTCAATCTTACCAAACTATGACTATGAGCCGTTGCCTTATCTAATCGGTAACGTAATACCCAAGTCGTAGTTGGTTTACATATTTGGTAGGCACAACCTATCTCTATCTCCAGTCGGATAAGCTTGCCATGTAGATACCCGATTGCTATAATCTCCACACCTTCCTCGAAAGATTTGGGCACCACTTTTTTATTATAATGTCTGGCTACTCGTTCTTTATCCCTCGTAACTTTTTTCAAGGCCCTCATCCTGGATAAAACCAAGTCTTCTGATTCATCCACCATCAAGTGATAATAGTCGTCGGCTGTGAGTTGATCCTGCAGCTGAATGCGCCTTGAGCCGACGACGCTCTCCCATGGTAGCACTGCCTCATGCCCGTAGACCAGCTTGTACGGAGGGACTTGAATTGATCTGTGGCAGGCCATCCGATACTCCCACAGTGATTCGGCTAATCGGCTGTGCCACTGTTTAGGATACTCATAGAGCTTCCTTTTAATCAACTTAATCAAACTTTTATTCGAAGCTTCGGCTTGCCCGTTGGCCTGTGCATAGTACGGCGAAGAATTAAGCAGCTTGATCCCCATGCCATCGGCAAACTGAACAAACTCATCTGATACGAAGATAGATCCCTGGTCTGTTGTTATCGTTTGTGGGACGCCAAATCGGTAGATAATATGTTCTTTGACAAACTCGATTGCATCTTTAGAATCCACTTTCTTCAGGGGAATCGCCTCCACCCATTTTGTGAAATAATCTGTTGCCACCAGAATAAATTTATGCCCTTTACTTGAGGGTGGATTGATCTGGCCGATCATATCAATGCCCTATCCTCTGAACGGCCAAGGCTTAATAATGGGGTTCATAGCCGACGCTGGTGCCCGTTGTATAGCGTCAAACTTCTGACAATCCTGGCAGCGCTTGTAATACTTGAAACAATCCTCCAGCATCGTCGGCCAGAAATACCCTGCTCGGCGAAGCAGCCACTTTATTTTGTGGGCCGATTGATGTGTGCCACAGATTCCTTCATGCACCTCTCCGATGGCCACTTTGGCCTGATCGGCTCCCAAACACTTGAGTAGAACACCGTCAATCATCCGATAGTACAGATCTTCATCGAGCAAAACATATCTTAATGCCTTGTATCGTAGCTTCCTTGTAGCCGATTGTGAGGGGTTTTTGAGATAACTGTAAACTTCAAACCTCCAGTCATCGGCTGTGATGGCGACAACCTCTATGTCAAGTTCTTTCAACATCGGTCGATAGCCCGATGCCCCTTGAGCTAAATCATTGGCTTCTGTGTTCTGCTCTCTGGGGATATGTTTCAAAGTAACTAGCCGAAAACCTTCCATTAATTCCCGACATTGCTGATAATAGACCATCAGCGCATCATTTTTGCATTCGTATTCTCCTGATAATTGGCTGACGACCAACAATGAATCTTCCATTATGTTGATGGCGTCGGCTTCAACTTCCTTGAGTAGATGTAATCCTTTAAGGACGGCTTCGTATTCGGCTTGGTTGTTTGTAGCGTGGGGGTCGATAGCAAAAGCAAACTCGAAGCTTACCTCCCTGGGTGAAATAATGACCAAGCCGATGCCACAGCCGTTGGTGCAAACCAAGCCGTCAAATGTCAGAGTCCAAGGCATTATTTCCACTGAGCCGATCGAATCATTTCTGTGCTCCACAATGAAATCGGCTATAGCTTGTCCTTTGACTGCCCTGGGTGCCTGATACCTCAAATCGAATTCTGTTAGCACAAAGATCCACTTCCCAATTCTTCCTTATAGCACTGGAACCGATAGCATGTACTTAACTACATCGGCTTTGCAGATTATTGTGCACTCGTTGGATAGCAGATAATGCCTTAACTTCGTACATGAAAAATAGAGGCATAGGCATAGCTTCTCCACATGTGAATACCTTGTTTCCGCGTCTAGCAACCGTCGGCTGAGATAGAAGACGACTTTTTCTTTGCCCTCAACCTCTTGGATTAAAACGGAGCCGATTGACTTGTCATCGACTAATAGGTACAGCTTAAACGGTATTCCTTTTTGTGGAGGCATTAAAACTGGAGGGGAACTCAGATAATCTTTTATGTTGTCTAAAGCCCTTTGCTGCTCTGCCCCCCATGTGAATGCTTGATCGGCATTTAGCCGAAGCAATGGTGTGAACTGCTCCATCTTTTCTGAGAGATTGGCTATGAACCACCTGATGAAATTTATTTTGCCGATCAATGACTAGAGTTGTTTCTTGTCCTTTGGAGGCTGAATTGTCTTGATAGCATTTATGCTTCTTGGTGTAACCTCAATTCCTCTTTCATGAACAAGAAATCCTAAGAACTGCCCGGCCGATACGCCGAATGCACACTTAAGCGGATTCATCTTCAGGCCATACTTCCTCGTCCGCTCTAACACTTGTCTCAGATCGGCTATGTGGCCCTCTATCTCCCTCGACTTGACAACTACGTCGTCAATGTATATCTCTACTAGTGAGCCGATCATGTCGTGAAAAATATAGTTCATGTCTCGTTGATATGTTGCCCCAGCATTCTTCAGGCCGAATGTCATTACCACCCATTCGTACAGGCCGATTGCGCCGGGACACCGAAAAGCGGTCTTGTGGATGTCTTCGTCGGTCATAAATATTTGATTATAACCTGCATTGCCATCCATGAAACTGATAATTTTGTGGCCCGAAGCAACATCAACAAGCAAATCGGCTATCGGCATTGGGTATTCGTCCTTAGGGGTTGCCTTGTTTAGATCTCTGAAATCGATGCACACCCTAAGTTTACCGTTTTTCTTCAACACTGGGACAATGTTCGAGACCCACTCGACGTATCGGCAAGGCCGAATGAATCCTGCATCATATAGCCGAGTGATTTCGGCTTTAATTGCATCGTACATATCGGCCTTAAACCTCCTGGGAGGCTGTTTGAACAGCCGATAGCCTGCCTTAATCGGCAGTTGATGGACTACTATTGATCGGCTGAGGCCGGGCATCTCGAAGTACTCCCAAGCAAAACAATCTTTATATTCTTTTAACAAATCAATAAGCTGGGATCTACAACGAGGAGATAGATTTTTGCTAATATACGTCGGCCTCGGCTTGTCACCAGAGCCGATGTCAATTTCTTCTAGTTCGTCGGCCGATGTGAAACTTTGCCCGAGCTTGCCATCGTCTTCGTCTGCGGTGTTCGTGCCGAAGATGCTTGAGCCCTCCACCATGTCTTGTTCAGAGCAGCAGCTGCGGCTCGTCATCTCCAATTGGCTGTATTGTGGAATTGGACACGTTTAGAAAATTGGCTTGCTAGATTTTCCCAAACAAACAATTGATGCCTTCGATTTCCCAAAGTGGCAAATCGGCACTGACGATGCTAACTGACCTGTCGGCTGGCATGATCTCGATCTTGTCGCCGTCCCATTGGATCAGGCTCTGATGCATCATAGAAGGAATGCAACAATTAGCGTGTATCCAGTCCCTTCCGAGCGGCAGGCTGTAAGACCCCTTCCCGTCGATGACAAAGAATGTTGTGGGCACGGTCTTATTGCCGATGGTCAGTTCGACATTGAGGACGCCCTTGGTGTCTGATGGGTTGCCGCCGAAGTCTTTGAGCACCATATTGGTCTTTATCAGGTCTTCGGCCCCCTTGCCTAGTTTTCTGAATGTTGCGTAAGGCATGAGGTTGATTGCAGCTCCCCCATCAACTAGCATCTTGGAAATTGGCTTGCCATTGACGAATCCTTTAACGTACAATGGCTTTAAGTGCCGATTTTCGGTCCCCTCGGGTTTGTCGAAGACAGCTTGGTCTGGTGAGATTGCTAGCTTCACTAGGTCGTCCTCGATGGTGTCTGCATCGGCTTCAGGAGCACTGAACTCGGCTGGTAGTACGAACACCATGTTAACCGATGCAGAAACTTTACTTTTCCCTTTGGCTGCCCTCCTAGCCTTATCGACTGGGCTCTCCTCGGCTTGCTCTTTGTCGGCTGCGGCGGTTTTCTTTTTTGGGACCCATCGCCTTTTGATCTTACCCAGCCGACGACGCTGTTCATGGATCATTTGCCAAACTTCGTCTTCTCTCCCTTCACGCTTGAGTCGTTGAATTCTTCTTTTCTGCGTCTTTGTGAAGAGATCGGGCGGGCACCATTGGGGATTGGCCGATTCCTCGTCGTTGGCCTCTTCATCGTCACGATTGTTGTCATTGCGGTCTTCGTCGACAAAGAAGTCTTGGTGGATCGGGCCGAGCCGATCATGGACAGATCGCCGCCTTTGGTTTAGCTGAACGGCTCTAGGGACAAATCGGGTTGGGCTTGCAGCCGATGAGCTCCTGTGTTCGTCGTCGAGGCGATCGTTGCATGCTGGGCAATCGTCCAGTGTTGGCAGCCTCAAGCCGGATTCCCAGCAGTACCTGAAAAATTACAGTGCCAATGTGGATCGGCACTGTTGCAGTCTGCCTCGTATCGGCAGCTTTGGATCTCCGTTTCGCGCCGACGAGGTGCTTCATTGCGGGCTTCCCACCGAGACCGGTGCTGAGGACGGTGTCGGCTGTTTTCATAGATCGGCCATCGGTCAGCCGACCTGATGACGGGGCGCACCATATTGATGGGCGCGGCGTGATGTCCAGTCAGCTCGTCCTTTGCCTTGGCCCCGATTGATGTGTTGACTAAGCCGTGCGTCATTCTGTTCTGTCGATCAGCCTGCCTAGGGCCGGCTTGGACCGTGTTGACCGGGAAAGGGTTGCCGTCTACCTTCATCGGCCGATTTGAATCGGCAAACTTCAATTTCCCGGCCTTGATTGCCGACTGGATTTGCTGTCTAAAGACTTTGCAATCGTTAGTGGCATGGGATGTGGAGTTGTGCAACTTGCAGTATTTCTTCTTCTTTAATTCGTTGGTCGACGGGATCACCTGATTTTCAGGGAGCTGAATCAAAAATCCTGTCGGCCTTGGTGATGTCGAAGTCATATCTCTCTTCTTTGGCCGTCTTCAGCAGCCATTGGCAGACGATGGTCTTTTTGTTCTTAGCCCATTCGGCTGTTGCCACTTCTGCGTCATCATCGCCGGACTCGTAGTCTGATTCAACGATGACCTGAGTTATGTTTTTGAAGGCCTTCCTGGTGTCTTGGAATCACTACTCGTGGGCCGTCACTTTCTGCGCCAAGTGGGCTAGGCTATCAAAGTCCTACGCAGAGAATCGTTCTCGGATCGGTGCGATCAAGCCGTGAAAGGCCAAATCGGCCAGCTGGGCGTCCGATAGCACCAAGCTATAGCATCGGTTCCTCATCTCCCTAAAGCGTTGGATGTATTCTTGAACCGATTCATTGTGTTTTTGCCTGATGCTGGTGAGGTCCGACAACTTCATCTCATGGTTGCCGGAGTAAAAGTAGCTGTGGAATTGTTTTTCGAGATCGGCCCAGCTCTGTATTGAGTTGTAAGGTAGTGAAGAGAACCAGGTAAAAGCCGATCCCGAAAGAGACAGAGGGAACAACCGAACCCTCAAGGCGTCTGTAGCCGATGCTTCGCCACACTGTGCCAAGAATCGGCTGACATGCTCGTAAGTTGAAACGTTGTCTTGCCCTGAGAACTTCGAAAAATCTGGGATCTTGTATCGGTTGGGCAGCGGAATCCGCTCGAAGTGCTCTGGATAGGGATATTGATACATGTTCCCTGAATCTTTTAGCTTGAGGCCGAATTAATCGCGCATGACATCTGTGATCAGATCGGCCCAGGTCCGATTGTCATGCTGTATCGGCTCGTATGGTTCATATGGTGCGGGTGCTTGCCGATACAGCGGTGGTGGCGTCTGAGGCCTGTAGTGATGGTCATGACGACCTCCTTGGTACTAGTAGTGATTATCAGCGGGAGGTGGCCGATGCGCCGACGGTGGCGTTGGTGGTCCTAGGAACAGCTGTCGGCCACCGGCGTTGAACCGTCTGTCCAGGTCAATCTGGGGAATCGGCTCTGACTGCCGATTATCATTGAACATGTTAGCAATCTGATCCTGGGGCAGCGGTTGTTGTCGGTTCAGCATGGTAATTACTAGCTTCGTGGCCAACTCAGTTGGATTTGGCCGGCTGAGGATCCCTCCTGGCGGCCCTGGTTGTGCTAGTGGTGGGATCGATCAATTCTAGGTGACCAACATCCTGTAACCAGGGAATTGGCCATCTGTGAAGTACGTCGGCCCTTGTTGCAGCTGGTCGGCTATCTTGGCATCGACCACAGTAGCAATCATGTTATTGAGAGTGTTGACCAAGATGCTACTTTGGTTGACCAGCACGTGATGGACGGTCGAGTCGATCCGGTCTTGCAAGGAATATAGAGCCGAATCATCCTGTTCCTGTATCGGCTCCTCCACCTTTTGCTTGCCTTTTGACCCACCAGAGGAGGATGCTTTGAGATCATCCACGCTGAATTTATACTTTTGGTGCACGGCCCCAGATCTTATTTGGGTGAAAGTTTGCAAGTAGTTAGCTTGGAGCTCTTCCACCATCTTCTTGTAATCGGCTTGTTGTTTAGCCGATAATTGCTCCATCTTCACAGGTACGATGTTGTCCTGGGAAACATTGGGGCTCTTGGAGTCGACCATCTTGTCGGTTGAGTCTATGCGTCCAAGTCGAGCCGACAGAGAAAGTCCCACTGGGCGTGCCAAGAAGCGTGTTGATGAGAAATTTCTCTCACGCGCTGGCCTGGGAGATCTGCTTGACTTCAGTGCACGTCCTTCTTGGCTGCATGTGTTGTGCAAGGCGTGCCAGTTGGTTTGATCTGTTAACCAACAAGAAAAACAAAGAAATATGCATTAAGTGTTAAGTTAGATTCCCACTGGATCGGCTAAGGGAACCCATGAGCATATATTCACTATCCTAAAATATATTTAAGTTAAGCGACTGGAATGGATCGGCTATACCGAGACAGCATCAGCCGTTTAACCAAAATACAGTAAAGGATAATAAATACACGTATTGATAACCTAGCCGATATTGGAAAGCTAACAATGAATCAGCTAGTACTCCGATTAGTCTTATGAAAAGATATCACTCTTGAACCAAATACGACCAGCCTGGGAAATCGGCCGTCGGCTGTTGATAGCAAGCCGATTTCGGCTTATGACGTCCGACAAGAATGGGATCTTAATATAAGAGGTGGTCCTAACATAAACCTAGTAATAAATATATTAAAAGAAATATATCAGGGCAGATAAGGCCGGCTGAAACCACGGCACTGTCTCTAAACAATATAAATCTAGTCGAACAGACCATTGGGAGTTCTAAAAACGACTTAATAGTTCAACATTGATACAACATTAAGTATAAAAAGAACAACCTGATCTGTTGTAGCCGATTTATACCTCTCGAGACGGTGGATATCGCATAAACCAGCCAACCTTTAGATCTAGCCTTATTGGCTGCAGATTTTTGAAAAGACTGGCCAATAGCAGGATAGATCTAAACATTGATCTAATTTATATGCGCTATATGATAAATAGCGCAGTATAAACCCCTGAATCTAATGTGTCATTGCGATAGAAGCACTAGAAACAGCAGATCATACCACTAATGACAAGCATTTACCTAGATTTGGGGATCGAAACGATGCAGCCCGTAGCCAAACAAATTGCTCGTCTGAAGAAAAAGGTTGGCGATGCACCGAAGGTTTGATTGATTGTGTTGATTCATAATTTCAGGGGGTCTCCGGTCCTATTTATACCCAAGATAAAATTATCTGTACAAACCCTAGACTCTATCTAAACTACTATTTAAAACACGACGCTATCCCGGAGAGGACCCACACCGCATTACAATGAACAATTTAAACAAACTCCTAAATTACAGATACAATTGCCGTTACAGGACTCTATCCATAGATGGCAATATCGTTTAACGTGCAATCTAATAACCGAATCTTCTATTTATCTTCAAACTGTCGCGCCAGAAACGGCTTTATCCTCTCCGATCTTAGAATCGGCTATCGGCCGCCCTTGTCCGATCCAACTTTAGCCGATTGGCCTCACAGCCAATCGCTTCTTAGCCGATGCAGCCTCTGTTTCTCCGCCAAACCAGCCGATCCGATTCTGCTTCATCCTTGCTAGGACTTAAGGATTCAATTACCAAATTTCGGCGTTAACACATGCCCCCAAGTCCGTGATACGAAGTGTTACGGATTTGATTGCCTGTTCAAATTCTCGCTCTTTTCTTGACCTAAACCGCTTTGGCTGCCCTGAGTGCCCTTTAAATAGCCCTTCACTTCAACCGAAACGATTACGCTTTCAAAACCCACTAACACTTCGCAACCAAGCCTCTCCTCTCTCCTCTCCGGCGGTTCACCGGCGTCCGTCAAATCTCAGCGCCCTTCACGAACCGGACTTCATCCTCACCCCCAACAACTTCATCCTCACCCCCAACAACTCCAATGGCTTCCTCCGCCGCCGCGTCAGGGGCACCCGTCACACCGGCCCGCCGCTCCAGCCCACTGCCGCCACACCGGCTTTGCCGCCGCACCGCGCCGCCATTATCGAGTTCCCCGAGGTACTCTCATCGATCCAGGACTTCTTTTCTTCAGATTTACTTTTCCAGCCATGCTTCCAGCCTTGTTGCATTCATCTTGCTTTTAGCCGTTCTCGATTAGTACTTTTTTGCATCCAAACTGTTGCATTTATCCATTCTTGATTAGCGTTTTTTCCTCTTTCAAACTGTAGCATCTATCGCATCAAGTGGTCATTCCCAATTTGACCCAAGAAAAGTGATACTTTCTCGGCCCCATCGGCAACACCGATCCAACCGATGTCATCATGGTTGAGACCAACAAGGTTCCCTTCAACACCAACAAACCGTCCCTAGCCCACTGGAACGGGACTTTCAAATCATGGCCGACCACCGACGCAGCGTGGATTGAATGGTACAAGAGGGTGCGATCGGCCAAGTACACTCATTGGGAGGAAACTGGGATCACCCAGTGTTTGACTCTGGGACGAGCCGCTTCTGTCGGCCGCGACATATTTCTGGAATGACAGCTTCAACGCCTTTATCTTCCGGCAAGGGCCGATGACCATCACACTGGCCGACGTGTACATGACAACCAGGCTGGACATCCAGGCGCCGGCTAACCCCAGCAACCTGAGCCGAAAGGGGCAGCATTAGATCAAGACCAAGACCATCGGCGGGTGGAGCGGCTTCATCGCTCAGAACATGAAAGACGGATCAGTCGGCCACCGGGAGCACGCCGCATTTCCGATGATGTGGCTTGAAAAAATTTTATTCTGTGGATCGAGCTGCAGGCCGACCGCCAACTGGCAGGTCGTAGCCGAAATTTTGGCCGACGGGGGCAAGCTTACGCTGGGGAAATACCTCCTCGGCTACTTGTATCAGATGCTGCACCAGGCCGCCACAAAGATAGCCGCCAACGCCCCAATCAACACCGGCGGCCCTTGGTGGTTCTTACAGATCTGGCTGGTGCTGGCGACCCAAAAGATAGCCGGTCTGCTCCCTCTGACAGAAGTTGTATTCCCAAGGCTGGAGCCGATCGAAGACGAAGACGACAATCAGATCACCACCACCAGATGCATGAGCTACGGAGAAGCAGCAGCGACTCATGCGGGCTCAAGGCAATCAGTCGACCTGCTGACCGAATGGTTCATTGCCCTTTATGACGGGCTGTCTCGCGAGAACCGCGCCTGGTACTTCTACCGAGACCGGGGACTGTTCGAGTTGCCGGCCGATTTTAATTGGGAAGACATCAATTCAGCCGACAACCAAAGGTGCAGGGAGCTGTTCGTCGCCGCTCTATCCCCCTGCATCTTGCCGACCGGGATCCACCATGACCGATTAGTGGCCAAGAGCTATGAGTTTTACTACCCGATGTCGGTGGCGAGACAGTTTGGTCTTGGGCAATTGCCCATCGGCTTTTATTATGCCGATAAGATTGAAAGAGGGGAGTGGTGAGCCAACACTTGATAATGCATCGACTGCTGAATATAGTCGGCCCTCCCCTCGACGACATCAGCGTGATGCCCCTGGCGCTCAAGAAAAGCGCGGCCTACGACAAATGGTGGGCTGAAATCAAACGACACATCTTTCACCAGTAGTCATCTCATTATGTCGATTTGCTCCTGCCCAAAGAAATCCCTTCGGTAAGCTTCAAATTCTAAATGATTCTCTTCTTGTCATCAGCTGATATAGCCGATTAACACTCGCCCTCTGGTTTGCAGGAGACGAAGACGGAGCGACCGACGGTGAGCGACTCCGGGCGTCCCATCGAATACCGTCTAGGTGTTCTGGACGGGGGCGGCCTCGCTCCGTCGGCCATCGGCTGGGGAGCGCCGAAGCTGGCGTCGTTGCTACGAGGGCAAGTGCGTGAGCCGATTGCCCAGAAGAAAAGGGCTGCACCACTCATACAGCCATCAGCCGCGCCTGCCCCCAAGAAGCTGAAAGAGAAGAAACCAGCAACGCCAGCCGATAGCCTCCCCCCTTGGACCCAGCCGTCGCACAGTTCCTCGACACCGTCGCCAGCGAGGAAGTGTCGACGGCTGTTGGAACGACGGCCGAACCCGGGAGCTCGAGCCATGAGTCCGTCAATGCTCCAGCCGACGTCCCGCCGGTCCCAAGTCCCCCCGTGAAGAATTGGCCGGTAAGCCCTCACTTCATCAAATTCGGCTTTATGATGATATCACCTGCACCTGATCGAATGATTCTTCTTAGGTCAAGAAATTGGTCGGCCGCACTCCACGTCACGTGCCATCGGTAATCGTCTCTTGCAACTTGATTTGTAGAAATTGGCCGACTCGACCGCTAACTCTTCTTTTGTAGCCCCCACGATCTCCATTGGCTGCCCCCAGGCGTCCAGCGAGCATGTTGTGACTGCCGCGGGCGGCGGCAACGACGCCGACAAAGAGGCCCTGACGGCTGCAGGCGGCGAACCAGCCGAGCCGATCGCTCCGACCCCGGTGCCCACGGTAAGTCGATTGAATTTGATGATCAGTTATGCTAGCTCAATATTTTCTAATCATCTTCCTCTTTGCAAAACATAGCCGACCTCCTCAACTTTGACTTGTCGGAGTTCGAGGAGTCCGGCGAAATCGGCGAGGAGGCGTTGGTGACGCCGGCCGAGGACCTGAGGGCCATCCTGGCCGACATCGGCAACTGGCTGGAGGCCTCGCTGGACGCGCTGGTGGTCGACAACGGTTCAATACGCGCGTGCTTCAAAGAAATCCAAGGCCAGCTGCCGGAAGCTCTAGCCGACGCCATTGTGCCGGCCACCTTCATGGAAGCCCACCAACTCAAGTATGAACAGGCACGGCAGCGGATAGCCAATCGTCGCGAGAACCAGGCGCGGTCGGCCACCCTCCGTTCAACCAAGGATGCCATTGAGAGCCGGAAAGCCGCCTTCGACCGCCTGAAGACTGAGCCGGCGGCCAAGCTTGAGCAACTCCTCTCACGCCAAGATCAGCTGATGGCCGATCTCGTTCAAGTCACGAACGAGATCGATGTCCACAAGGAGTACATGGCCAGCTCTCCAGCCAAAATCGAAGCTCAACGCCAAAGTATCAAGACGGTTGTGGCACATCTACGGGACCTGGTGAAGGGCATCCAGCCGGTGGCTGGGTCTAAGGTCGATGACGTCAGGGCCATTGAGGAGATAGACCAGATTAGGCAGACAGCGTTGTCGGCCATAGTCAATTTCCTGAAACAATAAGGTTGTAACATTTTAACATTCTGAAATCAGCTACTGCCTCCTGTAATATATTCGCTGAACTTTTGTAATATGCTTTAACTCTGATTAACTGCCCAAATGGCGTAATCGGCCCTGGCCCTTGTGTAATATATTTTTTCAATCTTGCGATTGTGCTTATGGGTGAGATCGGCTCCGGCCGCATGTAGTGTCTTGGTATGACCGTCGACTCTGGATTGCTTATGCTGAAATCAGCCCTGGCCATCTGTATCACGTTACGTTCGCCGATTCCGAAATCACACCACAACCGTCGATGTTAACACTTGAATCACGGTCGTCGATCCAAGTCACTTCCAACGCTTTTATTTTATTGCCGATTACAAAGCTTAAAAGTTCAAAATTTCTGATGCCAAATTTTGCAATCGGCTTAAAAAGTTCAAAATTTCTGACGCCCAATTTTGCAATCAGCTCGTGTATGTATATGCCCCCAAATTTTGTTGATAGCTTCGGTGTCGACAAAATTATGAATTCGAGCCGTTCGTGTATCATTACCGTCGCTATCGGCCAATCATTAGCCGATCATGGAAGACTTAGGGAAAAACGTTGTACAAAAATGTCTAAAGACGATGCCTTATTGAAGCAAGACATCGGTGTCATAAATCGGCTAAGCAACCAGAGCCGAATTATGAGTTGATCCATACACTTGGGTAGTATTTCTTCATGTATTTTCCATTAAGAGCCCTTCCAAATACTTCTCCATCTAGCCCTTCTAGCATGTAAGCTCCTTCAGAGACGCATTTGTGGATCTTGAAAGTCCCTTCCCAATTTGGTGACCACTTGCCGAATTTGTTGTCTCTAGATCCAATCGGCAGTATCAATTTCCAAACAAGTTCGCCTTCCTCGAAAGATTTGGGCACCACTTTTTTATTATAATGTCTGGCTACTCGTTCTTTATCCCTCGTAACTTTTTCCAAGGCCCTCATCCTGGATAAAACCAAGTCTTCTGATTCATCCACCATCAAGTGATAATAGTCGTCGGCTGTGAGTTGATCCTGCAGCTGAATGTGCCTTGAGCCGACGACGCTCTCCCATGGTAGCACTGCCTCATGCCCGTAGACCAGCTTGTACGGAGGGACTTGAATTGATCTGTGGCAGGCCATCCGATACTCCCACAGTGATTCGGCTAATCGGCTGTGCCACTGTTTAGGATACTCATAGAGCTTCCTTTTAATCAACTTAATCAAACTTTTATTCGAAGCTTCGGCTTGCCCGTTGGCCTGTGCATAGTACGGCGAAGAATTAAGCAGCTTGATCCCCATGCCGTCGGTAAACTGAACAAACTCATCCGATACGAAGATAGATCCCTGGTCTGTTGTTATCGTTTGTGGGACGCCAAACGGTAGATAATATGTTCTTTGACAAACTCGATTGCATCCTTAGAGTCCACTTTCTTCAGGGCAATCGCCTCCACCCATTTTGTGAAATAATCTGTTGCCACCAGAATAAATTTATGCCGTTTGCTTGAGGGTGGATTGATCTGGCCGATCATATCAATGCCCCATCCTCTGAACGGCCAAGGCTTAATAATGGGGTTCATAGCCGACGCTGGTGCTCGTTGTATGGCGCCAAACTTCTGACAATCCTGGCAGCGCTTGTAATACTTGAAACAATCCTCCAGCATCGTCGGCCAGAAATACCCTGCTCGACGAAGCAGCCACTTCATTTTGTGGGCCAATTGATGTGTGCCACAGATTCTTTCATGCACCTCTCCGATGGCCACTTTGGCCTGATCGGCTCCCAAACACTTGAGTAGCACACCGTCAATCGTCCGATAGTACAGATCTTCATCAAGCAAAACATATCTTAACGCCTTGTATCGTAGCTTCCTTGTAGCCGATTGTGAGGGGTTTTTGAGATAACTGTAAACTTCAAACCTCAAGTCATCGGTTGTGATGGCGGCAACCTCTATGTCAACTTATTTCAACATCGGCCGATAGCCCGATGCCCCTTGAGCTAAATCATTGGCTTCTGTGTTCTGCTCTCTGGGGATATGTTTCAAAGTAACTAGCCGAAAACCTTCCATTAATTCTCGACATTGCTGATAATAGATCATCAGCGCATCGTTTTTGCATTAGTATTCTCCTGATAATTGGCTGATGACCAACAATGAATCTTCCATTATTTCATTTTTGCATTGTTTATTTTTTGTTGGTTAGCAAATCAAACCAGTTGACACGCCTAGTTCATCAAAGGTAGTCAAGGATGAACTTGCACTAGAGTTAAGCAGATCTCCCGGGCCGGCGCGTGGGAAAGATTTCTCATCAACATGCTTCTTGGCACGCCCGGTGGGACATGATGATGAGAAATCTTTCCCACGCGCCGGCCGGAGATCCTAACTCCGTGCGGAGTCCGTCCTTGGCTACCTTTGATGAACTAGGCGTGCGCCTGGTTTGATCGCTAACCAACAAGAAATAAACAAATACATGCATTAAGGTTAAGGTTAGATCCTACCGGATCGGCTCAGGGAATCAATTTACATATAATTGCTATCCCAAAGCACATTTAAACTAAGTATAAACCACTTAATCTAAATATACATCAGGATAACAAATATATGCATTTATAACCTAGCCGATGCTGCAGATCTAACGTGGATCGGCTATTACTCCGATACATCTTATGAAAAGATATTAATCTAACCTAAATGCGCTAAACCTAGATCAATCGGCTATCGGCTGATGCCAACAGATTGATACTGGCTTAAGGCATTTAACCAGATTGAGATCTTAATATAAGAGGCAACTT
Source organism: Oryza australiensis (assembly GCA_019925245.2). Classification (NCBI taxonomy): domain Eukaryota; kingdom Viridiplantae; phylum Streptophyta; class Magnoliopsida; order Poales; family Poaceae; genus Oryza; species Oryza australiensis. The sequence continues at coordinate 52,959 of JAIFGZ020000284.1, forward strand.
TAATATATCTAATAGTAAGTGATGTTAAAAGACAATTAAAACAGACAAGGCCGGCTGAAACCCCGGCACTGTCTCTAATGGTAAACATCTAGCCGAATAGATCTTAATAATTCTAAAAGCGACTTAATAGGTCATAATGATGCAGCATTAAGTACAAAAAGAAGTACTAGATCTATATGAACCGATGTAAACCCCTCGAGACGATAGATACAACATATAAACTAGTTCAACATCTAGATCTAGCTTTATCGGCTACTGTCTCCTGAGAGAAACGAGCCGATGACAAGATAGATCTAGACATTACCCTAGATTATATGTCGTATATGATAAATTGCGCGGTCTATAACATCAGATCTAGAGTATCATGACGATGTAAGCACTAGATTCAATGATATAAACTACTAATGACAAGTGTTTACCTTATTCGGGGGTTGAAATCGATGCAGCCCGAAGCGGGATCAAGAACTCGTCTAAAAGAAAAAGGTTTGGCTATGCGCCGAGTTTGTATTGATGTATGCGTGTGTTTTACAAGGGGTCTCGTGTCCTATTTATACCCAAATACAACAAAGTCTGTGTAGAACACGGTTTCTATCTATCTACTATACATGGTACGACAATATTCCGGGAAGTAATCCCATGCCGCGTTACAAAAGGAATATCTATACAAATTCCTATTTTACAGATATAATTATCGTTGCAGGACTCTATCCATAGATGGCAATATCTTAACGAACATTTGGGAACCGAATCTTCCTTTTATCTTCAAGCTTCTTTATCGGAAACGGTTCCATCTTCTTCTCGAATCGGAATCGGTTATCGGTGTCCCTATCGATTCGGCCTCGGCCATGGGCTCCCAGCCGATTTAATCATGGCCGATGCGCCTCGTTTCTCCGCGAGATCACTTTCCCGATCCGATTCCACTTCAATCTCAACCTTGAACTTAGGGATTTAGTTACCAAATTTGGTCGTTAACACATGAGTCAACAAGTTAGCCTCTGTAAAGTGTCGAAGTGGGCCTAAGTGATGGACAACAAGGACGTGCCATGTTACGCCCCCTCTATTCCTTTGTTCGACGTGCGCTGCAATGCCACGTCTCTTGGCATGCGGGTGAGATGTACACCGAGCTGCTCTACCCTATGGTTTAAGTAGTGTGTTGGCTAATGCCAGTCCTTCGGGGCCACCAATACCTATAAATGGGACGAAGCCCTCCGAGGAGAGCCCGAGGCAGAGAGCGTGCTTGGGACTCAGCCTGGGCTCCTAAGACACCTAAGCGTTGAACCTAGGTGGCCACCGCGCTTGGGGCTACGGCACGCTCGAGGCACACCGCCTCTCTGGGGCACCAGTGACTGCTCCCATTACTAAACTTAGGTTTTCTTGTTGATTTGGACGAGCTTCTCAAAGATGTTGATGACGAATGAGTTCACGATGGACACAACTTGGAGGAGTTGCCGAAGGTCACGAACTGCACCTTCAACACCTTGAAGATGTAGATCTTGTATGTCTCTTGAAGATGTAGATCTTTTGCGTCTTTTGAAGATATAGATCTTGCACGTCACTGAAGATGTAGATCTTGTACGTTTCTTCCTATATCGCTTGTGCCCCAACGACCTGGGGGGAGTGGGGACCCCAGTTTCTGTTCCTTTTATAGCTGTAAGGGATACCACAATGCCTGGCATTTTACAAATAGGCCCCAGTACATGGGTTAGGTATGCTAGGTCTTGTCGGACGATAGTCGGTGAGGCCCACTGTTAGCCCTGAATTTGCATGCCGGTGGTGTTGGCGGGACGTGAAGTGGCTTCTCTCCGTCCCACTGTTTCTTCCTTTGAAGCATGGCTTGGAATAGGAGATGTGGATCATGTTGTCTGACAGCCCATGTTCCATCTTGTTGCATGTTGTCCCGGTTGATTGTCGGGTTGGTATGTGTCACATTGCATTGAATGTGAGGCTTGATGGAGTCTTAGTGTTGTTGTTCCCCCAAGCTAGCCCAGTCCGCGGGGGGTCGAGCCTCGGGTAAACAGTAATGGTGTCTCGGGCATAGCCCATGGAGGGTCGTGTCCCAGGTAACCTGTAAATGTGTACTAGGCGTAGCCCGCGAGGCGATCGTGCCCTGGGAAAGCTATAAAGGTGCCTCGAACACAACCCAAGAGGTCGTGCCCTGGGTAAACTGTAGGTGTACGCCCTGAGTGCAGTCCATGGGAAGCCGCGCTTGGAGCTCTTGAGCAGTCGATGATAGAGACCCTAGTTCTCATTTTTTCGATAGGGTCGGTTCAAATAACATAATTTAATTTTTATATAGTAAAATATATGTGATATGGATCTTTAGAAATATAGGAGGGTCAGAGGGAAGGAAGGAGTACATACGTGCGTACACGTATGAGTACATACGGAGAGGGGGTGGGAGGAGAGTTTTTTATTGAATATAGATTTAATTGGTTTTGTGTTGTCTATAATAGATCTAACGGAAAATAATGTTGGATTTTGGCCCATTTATGGCCCAATCTGAAATTCCAAAACATGCACAACGTTTAGTCCCATATTGCTATCAAGGAGAGATTTCCTTGTTTAAATGTGGGAGTCTCCTTTCTATACATAATAGATAAATGTGAGAGAAAAGGAGATTGTGTCCACACGCACGTGTAGCCCGCGTGTATTTTCGCGTGAAAAATCGCGTGACTTGTGACTTTTATTTCTGTAAGCTATTTTTTGTGCAATTTTTATTTCTGTGCTATGTCAATAGCGATTAAATGTTGTCTTTAACGGCGGTAAAGTGCATCAGTTTCTAGCATTTGAGTGCATTTTTGCTCAATCAATTGGACAGTTTCTACTGCTTGATGAGGGGTTGTTGATGAGGACAGTTTCTACTAATTGATGATTAGATCAGGAATTTGAAGCACTTGATGAGTCCTACAAAACTAGGAGACGTCCTAGTGGTCAGGATAGGTTGATACACAGTTCTTCTCTCCACACACGCGTTGTTCTGACTCTCTAGCTGTTGTGCCTCGTCAACCTTCAAATTCGGCGTGCACTGGATTCGGAGGAAGCAGGATCTCCGAAACCACTGCCACGAGTCTCCTACACGGGGCGGCAATCAGGTTTTTGGGTAGCGTCTACACGCGACCGCTTGGTATTCTGCTTCATCTGCACCGACGAGTTTGACTTCGTTCTGCGCAGGATCAATGAGTGATTTCCTTGTGCATTTTGATTGCTTTCAGTATGTTTCTTGCTCATTTATGTTTAGTACTTGCGTCATTTTTAATCAATGTGTTTTTCCTTCAATTAAAATATGAACAATACATAATTCGGCTCATATTTCTAACAAATAATGGGTCCTAAAAATTAAGGGTCGAATGTTATATTTTTTATAATTTCTATGACTTTTTTAATTTATTAAAATGTCGCGTGATGACTTAAAAATGTTTATAGAATATTTATGTGCTGGATTGATTTTTAAGTATATAATAGATCTCTAACTTTAAAATCTTTGGAAGGAAGGGAGTACTAGTAGGTACCAGCAGGCCAGTGGCCGTGTACAGTCAAACAGAATATCGGCGTGGGCACTGGGCACGCACCTGCGTGCGCTGCTCAAGTACGATACGACGCCGCGTGCCTCTCCCGCTGCAAAGATCCACGGGCGGACTGGCCACGCAGCACCGCCGGCCACGCACGCACCGGGCCGACTGGGGCAGCAGCGCAACCACCCAGTCAACCACCGGCTCCACCGGCTTCGCGATGCCCACGGCCGCACGCGGCTGCACATGATTCCATGAGGTGCCGTGCCACGCAGCGCGTCATGGCCGGCGCCGTCGTCTCGCCCCATCAGCTATAGCTTCGAAATGGGTTTGTTTGTATTCTACACGAGTCGCCAAGATTTTGCTGGGCAAACAGGGGTCATCTGCTCAGTATAGGTAGCACTATAATACTCTATCTCCTCTATAACCACTCCCTCTACTAGGATTTTTTTTACTGTACCTTGATATCAATATCAGCCGATCATTCTTTTAATCCAAGGGATCAGATTGTTTCCTACCACACCTAACAGTACTACTAGTATAATTAGTGAAGGGATTAAGATGGAAACAATTTATATGGCAAAAGAGTACTAAATCCATTTGTTATTTTGGATGTAAATCATGTACTTGTTGTTAGGGATGGACAAAAATAACCAAGACCAAAAAACCGAACCAAAATGACCGAGACCGAAACCGAAAAGATCGAAACCAAAACGACCGAATTAAATTTCGGTCTTAAAGTGGAAAAAACCGAATAAACTTTGGTCTTGGACCTCGGTTACCCGGACTAACCGAATAACCGAAGTAAAGCCCAATTCTCTCTTAGACAGTCCAACACACCAGAGACTTACGAGTCGACACAGGTCACACGCCACACCACAGCCTAGCCAAACACCACACCAGGCAATGCCGCAGTCCGCAGAGGCAGAGGAGAGGGCAGTGCAAACCCTAGTCGTCCATCGTCGCACCGGCCTCCCACCGGCGCCGCATCCAGCCACCGGAGCCGCACCCGACCGCAACCTCCAGGGACGCCACCCGCCGCTGTCCTCTCTGCGCCATCGTGCTAACCTCCCATCGGCGCCGCACACGACAGAGCCTCCAGGGACGTCGGCCGTCGCTATCCTCTCTGCGTCGTCGTCGCATCCAGCCGCCATTGCCGCATTTAGCTGCCGACGCCACATCCAGCCGCCAGAAAGCGATAGCCCGTTGTTGTCCTCTCCGCGAGCACTTCCAGATCCGGTAAGCAACCCTATTTCCCCTCATCCACGGCAGCAGCCATAGCCAACATCGATTGCCTTAGAATATGAACTTGATGATGAAATTTTTTGGGTGTATAGGTCAATCCAACACTAAACAAACAGGAACAAAGATTGAAAAACGACGGCTACATCTATGGCTTCTTGCAGTGTAAGTAGTCCTTTAATTTTTTGTGCCTGAAAATAGTTCGTTAGATCTACTAGAGCTATATATGTTAATGTTATTTTGAATGAATATCCTCCATTGTGTATAATCCTAGCTAGTTAAATTTATATATAAATAACTATTGTCTAACGAACTATTGTCTGGGAGTTTGTCGCTTTGTGTAGTTATGTGTATCATGTAGTTTATAATTGATTCCTTAAGCCGACACTGCTTATATTTCATATGGCTCAATCCGAGAAAGATATTGAGCAACAAGTTAGTTCATGGATTGAGTTGTATGGGGCTGAGTATGGAGAGGATGTAAATGCTGTTGAGCAGGAGGGTAACAAGAGAAAGGAGATCACATCAAGGTCCAATATTTGGCAGCATTTCAGCAAAGTCAAGGAGAATGGTCAGTTGGTTAAGGGCAAATGCAATTATTGCAAGCATGACATCACTGCACATCCGGTCCACAATGGTACGTCTGCATGCATAAGCATTTTAATAGTTGCAAGCATATTCCTCATAGAGCTCATACAAAGCAAGGTGTTTTGCAAGTAAATGAAAGTGATAGTGTAGATACTTGGAGGTTTGATCCTAATTTGCTTATAGCCGCTTTCTCTAAAATGGTTATAAAAGATGAACAACCATTTGCCTTTGGTGAAAAACCTGGATTTAGAAAGTTCATGGCTCTTGATTGCCCACGATTTAATTTGCCATCTAGAAGGACATGCACTAGGGACACTGTCAAAACCTTCTTTGAGCAAAAAGCAGAACTGAAAATATTTTTTTAAAAACAATGCCAAAGAATTAGCCTCACAACTGATGCATGGACATCACAACAACAGGATAGTTATATGACTGTTACTGCCCACTTTATTGACAATGATTGGTGCTTGCACAAGAAGATAATTAGTTTCTTTAAGATAACAAGCAAAAGGGGGATGGTATTGGGAAACACTTGCAAAAAGTTTTGTTGGATTGGGGGTTAGACAAAGTAGTGACTGTGACTGTAGATAATGCTAGCGCAAATGATAGTAGCATTACTTATCTGAGGAGGCAAATGAATAATTTGAGAACTAGCATAGCAGATGGCAAGTACCTTCATATGAGGTGTGCTGCACATATTGTTAATCTGATTGTCCAAGATGGTTTGAAAGAGGTAGGCTATTCCATTAAGCGTGTTCGTGGTGCTGTGAGATTTGTAAAAAATGGTACTTCTAGGCTAGTAAAATTTAAAGAGTGTGTTGCTTTGGAGAAGGTGGACAGCAAGGCTTTCTTGAGCCTTGATATTTGTACTAGATGGAACTCGACATATGATATGCTTGCAGCTGCTTGTACCTATGAAAAGGTGTTCACATGCTTTGCAGACGAAGATCCATATTTCACAATTGATTTGATTAGTGACAAGGGTCCTGGTGTTCCTGATGAGCAAGATTGAGAAAATGCAAAGAAACTAGCTGCATTTTTAGGTCATTTTGCTTATGTCACCAAGCGTGTTTCTGCATCACTAACTGTTACTTCCCATACCTTCTTCCATGAGATTGGAGAGGTGAATATCTTGGTGCATAATTGGATGAATAGCGGTGATTCTGTCCAAGCAGCCATGGGGAAGAGAATGAAAGATAAGTTTGATAAGTATTGGGGGCAGTGGCATGAGAATTTGCATTTGGAGAATGAGCAGGGGAAGGGCAAGGAGAAAGAGAAGGAGACCATCAACTTGCTGATATTTGTGGCTGTTGTTCTTGACCCTAGGTACAAGATGTCAGAGTATACAGAACTAGCTATTTGAGAAAATATATGGTCAAGGTGTTGGAGGGCAGCACTAAACAAGTGTTTGCATGAATTGTTCGAAGAATATAGGACCTTATATTCTTCTCCTCCTAGTGAGGGAACAACCCAATCAAGTGATTCACCCCAAGATAAACAAGTTGGAGGGGCTAGAATGATGAAGTTAGTACTTGCTAAGAGGATGAGGTTGAACAATAGATCAAGCACTTCTAGCAGGGGGTAGTAGAACTGAACTAGACAAATACTTGGCTGAAGAGTGTGAAGATGATGCAAACAAGAAGTTCGATATTCTTAATTGGTGGAAGGGGCAGTCCTCTAGATTACCAATATTGTCTAGATTGGCTCGTGATTTGCTTGCCATCCCAATCTCCACAGTGGCAAGTGAATATGCTTTTAGCACAGTGGACGTATACTATATGACTTTAGAACTTCACTCACTCCATTTATGGTGGAAGCTCTTGTATGTACCCAAGATTGGCTTAAAAGATCTACCCCCATCAATATTGCCGAGAATACTGAAGAATTATCTATGCTAGAAGAAGGTGATTTAATAATTTTAATTTATTTGTTTAATTTGGCTGCACAAATTAATTCCATTTTATCTACTTGTCATTTCAGAATTAATTAAGGAGTTCAAGGAGAAAGCAATTGTGGAAGGCAATGCTTCCAAGTCACAGGTACATGGAAGCAAGACCCTGTGGGTACTTCTACGAACTCACAAGCAAGCAAATCATCCAAGACAAGCAAAAATAAGGCATCCAATCATGCTTGATTAAGTGAGTTGTCCATTTATTATTTTCTATAATCATATTTCTAAATTGTGATGGAATTGCTTGATTAAGAACAAGATTTGGAATGTTAGCTGATTTGGAATGTCCCTGAGTTCAATTGTATTATACCACTCAGATTGTTATTGATTAATCTTGAAATGTTAGTTGAAACAGAGTTGTTTTCCAATAAAAGTCAATTTTCAGGCTTGCAACAAGCCAACAGTGATCCATGCGTACTTCAATTTCTGCACACACAACTGCAAATAGGAGAAAAACAACACACACAACTCATTTCCATTGCTTTTAATTGCATAGGCTAACATGAAAGATGATTTGATTGATGATTTATCTGTTGCTAGGTTCCAAAGGCCCTCTGGTGCATTGTCGTCATCTATGCTAGGATATGAGGCACTGACTGGTTCCTTGGATGATTTATTTGGCACTTGTAATTGTTGGCACTTGTAACTGTTGGCACTTGTACATTGTATGTTTGTTTGAATTTGTAATTGTTGTATGTTTGTTTGAACTTGTATGTTTGTTTGAACTTGTAATTGTTTGAACTAGCTAATTTTCTTAAAATGTGACTTGTCCTAAAAATTTCGGTCCTGACCGAAGACCGAACCGAACTAACCGAAGACCGAATTTCTCGATCCTGACTTTTGAAAGATCGGGTCGGTCCTCACTTTCTGAAGGCCGAAGTTTCAAAAAAACCAAGGAACCGACCCGATTGGTTCAGTCAGACCGAACGCCCACCCCTACTTGTTGTCAGGCACGCGGACAAGAAGCAATTGGTCTGGCCAGAATTGACGGCTAGAAACCATATAATTAGGCGGCTAGCTAGCTAGCTGTTGTTCATGAGGGCTTTGCAATTGAGGGCATGGTGCATCGCCTGGATTCATCATTCATGCAGTCCTTCAATCATACGTATCCACCAACATCGATGGAATCTGGACGTCTGCCCACCTAGATTGGTGGCGTCTACAGAGGCCGATATTGGGAGGAAAGTCGGACGCCGGTGGGGTGATCCACGCGATTTCTATCGATTCACAAGTAAAAAATGCCCTTCCATTATGTATTTAATAAAGGTCTAAAACATCCCTATTAATCAACACCCTATTAATCAACGGTAGGATTTCACTCATACTACACTACTACCGACTCAAGTGATAGGTAGTGTAAAAGCACCCTAATACTAATGAGGATGACGACCTGAGAGAGAGGGGATTGACTTTTGTAGACCTCCGTTTTCGAGACGAGAATCTTTCGTGTTCTTAGTACCATTTTCCTGGATCGAGTAGTTGGTACCCACGAATACAGTACTGGATAATCAGGTGCACATGCACGAATAATCTTACATCGACATTATTACATCAATAGGCCCGAAGGCAATGTTCAACCCACAGGACCTTATGGTCCGAATACAACACAAAAGCAGAATTTAGATACGGCAGCGGAATAGAGGCAGCGGCATGCCATTTGCCACAGGCAACGACCGGAGCTAAGATCTAGTATGCGTCATCAGTTCCTTCACCCTCTTGGTAGTACGCGTATGGGTCCTCCGGCTCTTCATTTCCATCAGCTGAAGGTTTGTGCGTATAGCAAGGGTGAGTACCAACCGTACTCAGCAAGCCAATACAGAATTGATGCATATGATAAGGTTATTCAAAGAATGGCTGAAGTTCTTTTGCATAAAGCCAATTTTCACAATTCCTTTCACAAGCCTATCAACTAGCCAAATCAAGTTTTAAGTCCACAGTTCATTAATCCGGCGACGGTTCTGTCTACCATCCCTCGTGATTCCAAGGATGGCTTCCCGCCTCCGATTTGTCATGATTTTCGGGAATCTACCCCTTCTCGCATCTCGAGAAGTTGATCCACCAGCGAATGAAATCATCATGCAAACCCATCCCACAGTTTTAAGTTTAAAGTCTAGCCAAGCGAAAGTCTTGTCACGATGCTCGATATCCGCGAGCACGGCTATTCGAATAGATTGATTCACTCACACTGTAGTGGATGTACACTTTACCCGTACTCCGCGACGGCCCAACAAATGAGCCTACGTCCCAACTCATGAGACGGTCACGGCAAAGCCTTTCGATAACCTTGCTTTGGCGTACCCGCTCCATGAACTTAAGCCCTCATGCACTCTAGCCGTCCTTTTCTAGCGGTGAGAGGAGTTAGGCGCACCGGGTAAGGGAGAACTTCCTCAATCTTTAAGTTTAGTTAACATCGATTTAATTCCACCATTCACAACAAAGGCCGCAGCCTCATTCTCATCCCGTAACCACATCATAGAGAACCATCTATGCAAGGATACGCCTCCGCTCGGCTATCTAGTCGGCTAGGTCTATACCCATTCGAGAAGTACGGTTGTGCGGCTCGTTTCCGGCTATCTCATGGCTCGGTCCTTAATTGACCAGGGTCGGCACTTGCCTTTTCCGGAATCTACCCAAATCATCCAGCCGCCCCAGTCTAAAACAGTTATTTAGCATTTTTAATTCTCATCAGACTTAGTTCAACATTCTCGTGGCCATGTGGCGCTCATGTCTCCACAGCCGTGTTTCAACTACCTTCCCCAAGGTAGTTGCCCGAGCACAAAGCTTTCTTGCAAAATCATGAGTATGCGAGAGATCTAGTGTAAGCGGGGCTAAGCATTTTTACCGAAGTTAGCCTCCGGTCATATCACATCGAGGGTTACAAAGAATAAATTCTAATGGTGATCAATATCAAAGCAGGGTATATCAAGCATAGGTACTGTTTGTGTAAAGCATGCAATTTGTAATTTGGAATCAACATCATTTCACAAAGTAGGATCAATATGTTCAAAGAGTGTGATGACTTGCCTTGCTCGCACACTTGAGGGGTGGTATCTTCAGGTGGGTCGATGCCGGTTTCTTGGTGCTACCCGTACGTGCGAAAGATCAATTGAATTCAATTAGAATTCAATAAAATACCGAGAGATTGAAAAGAACCATAAAGGTCATGAAAACGACTCCAAATGTTTTGCCTAAGATCCTACTTGAGTTAGGACAAGGGTCGTTAGGAAAATTCCGAGTTTTGGAATCGAGTTGATGTCCTAGGGTTTTCGCAAAGACGACGATCGCAATTATTTGAGAAATTAGGTTTGAAAATGTCGGCGGAAGAATTCGTGCTCGAGGTTTTAAAGGTTTGAGCACAAGGGAGAAGCATATTTAAATGGCGAGAACGAATTAAACGAGTCCGGATTTAAAAACGACGCGAAATGAAATTCCGGAAAAAGTCCGATTTCGATTTTCAAACTTTGCACGAGAAAACATGAGAGAAAATAATTTATTTTTGCCCAAAATTTTACTCAAGTCTCCCCAAAATATTTTTCCAAAATTTTCCAAAATTTTTCCTAATTTTTCCCTATTTTTTTCCTTATTTTCTTTTTTTTTTCTTTTCACTCGGCGCCTTGTTCATTGGCCGCCAAGCTGTTCGACCGTGACCGGCGAAACAGAGGCGGCGGGCGCGACAAAAGGGCGCGCAAGGGGCTTACCGGCGACGGCGGGCTCGGGAGGAGCAGTGGGGCACGGAGGGAGTTTGCGCACGGCGGCGACGGCTCCGGTGGTTAGGCGGCGGCGGCGGCGCCGAGAGAGGAGGAAACGGCGGGTGCGGCACAAAGGGGCGGGGCGCCGCCCCTTTTATAGGCGCGGCTGAGGCACGGGGTGGAAGGAGGAGGGGCCGGCTCGGCGCGGCACGGGGTGGAAGGAGGAGGGGCCGGCTCGGCGCGGCGCGGGTGGAGACACGCGGCGGCGCACGGGGAGGGCCGGGCACGGCGGGCGCAACGCGGCGACGTGCGGGTCGGCCGGCAGTACGGCGGCGCGACGCGGCGGCCGAGGCGTGCGGCGCGGGCGGGGTCCGCGCACGCGGCGCGCACGGCGTGGGGGTCCGGGCGCGGCACGGCGCGTGGCGGCGGCGCGCGGTGCGCGGGTGCGGGGCCGTACGGGCGGCGCGTGCGCGGTGGCGCGCGCGCGCGCGGCGCGGGGGTCAGCGCGGACGGGCGCACGCGGCGCGTGGCGCGCGGGGGTAGGGGTCGGGGCGCGTGGCGCGCGGCGTGCGTGGCCGCGGTACGGCGGGCGCGCGCGGCGGGCGCGCGCGGCCGGGCGTGCGGCGTCGAGCACCTCTAGCGCAATGAACAGTGTACTTTCTTATTTTTCCGATTTTCTATTTTAATTTCCCATTTTCTATTTTCCTCTCTTCTAAAAATTCCAAAATAAATTCCTCTAATTCAAAAATAATTTTTAACACAATATTTTCAACTTTTCCCCACTTTTATTTTCCCACAATATATATTTTTATATTTATTTATTTAAAATTCCTCTTTTCAAAATTCAATATTCTCCCGTTATTTTTCCCAAAACTTTCCCGGATTTCGAGTACGACTCCGAGAATTTTATTATATATTTTGTGTCTTAATTTATCTTTTCCAACCAAAAATTTTATTTTATATTTCCCCAAAACGTGTTTTCATAAATCCGCGCTTTCCCGATTTCTTTTTTTAAAACCACATGCGGCTTTCGCACCTCCATTTTGACAACTCCAAATTATCCAAAAACACTGAAAGGGAAATTAATTACGTCAAAATTTATGCAACTGAGCTGGCAAATAAGAAGCAACAAACCCGAGAAGAAGCAACAAGCGAAGGTTTTTGAAAGTTCCGATTTTTACGTTCCGATTTCGGTTTCTTCGATTTTCAGGATGTCACAACTTTAGAGGTGACGAGCGGTAAGCGACGAAAAGCTCCACCGGATCTATACCGCCATCTAGGTTTGGAGCTGCGACGTCAGCAAGGTTGAGCAAAGAACGGATTGGTGACGAGGGGCGAGCTCGAGAGCCTGGAGTATGACTCTCCACTTCTTGTCGCAGCCACTGCCATCCTTGACTCTGGCTCTGTCACCACCGTTGTCTCTTCGATGGCAATAACAACGGAGGGTGGAGCAGCGGTCGGCGACGATGGTGGCCCACTCATTAGAGGCCCCAACTATGGCCCAATTTTTGGGCTAATCCAGGTATGCTTCTTGGTTTCCTTTGCAGATGCTTGTGTTTTATCCTCCATCGTTGGCAAGAGGATTTGGCCGTCAGCATGTGAAGACTTGCCACAAGTTGCTTATCAAACTTAATTCTCGTCAGTGTTGTTATAAGGTGAAGTAGTGTTTTCCTTTGTTTGCCAAAGCCAAAACCTCTTTGAGGCCCCATTCGGGAATGTACAAAGGCTCCAACTGTTGCAGCTCGTTATGGTCATGCTTGTCGTCGTCGTCACCAACTCCTACAGGGCAATTATGGAGGTCTGTGGAAGAAGGACTTGATTGTTTTTCTTATCCTTATTTTTGTCCTTCTTTAGAACAAAACTTTTATGTAATTTATCTTTTTCAAAAGAATCCTATAAATCTGGTTGTGTATCCAGCCCTTAGACTAATCTCAATGAAAAATTTCATATTGATGTTTCTAAGACAGCCATATAAGTATAAATGAAATGAAATAGTGTTTAAAACTATCCTCCCCAATGCATAATTTTATCATATGGTTTCGTAGGATCAAAATCACATTTAATTTCATAACTCATGAAGAGTTGGTATTTGTGTACACAGGATTTCATCGGACAATCCAGATAAAACTTTTCATTAGGAATAACCTTATCTATACTAATATAAAATATACAGTTCATCCAACAATTAGCAATTAACAATCTCACTGTATTTAGCTACCTCCACTACCACGCGTCAACGGTTACAGAAATTGATTAGCAATCATCTCCCACTCCCCTACCCCGCCGCCTCCACCAATCCGCCTCCTTGCACCTACCCCGCCGCCATCACCTGCCCCCTTCTCCACCAGCGTCGACGCCTCCTCGTGCCTACCCCGTTGCCCACCGCCTTCCCTGCCGCCGGCAGCCTCAAAGCCTACTCCGCCACCGATGCCTCCTCGCGCCTACCCCGCCATCGTCGCCTGCCGCCTTCTCCACCGCCGCCGCCTCGTGGCTGCGTGTCGCCGTCGCACTCCCCCGATGCTGCTAACGCCACATCCAGCGCAGTTCACCATCGTGTGCCCGTAAATCCCCCGTCCGCCGCTGCTCGATTTCTCTCCTTTTTCGCGCCGCCACTTCGTCATCGTCGCGTCGCGTCGCCCCTCCGCGATTCCTCCCCTCCATGCAGCCCTCTCCCGCTCTCCGCGCCCCCCTCCCCACTCTAGTCCATCCCGCCGCCAGTTCGCCGTCCACCACAATCGCCACCGACCGTCATCGTCCTCCTCCGTCAAACGCCGACCTTGCTGCACGGCGCCGCGCCTCCATCCGTTGGCCGTTCTCACCCTCAAACGCCGCCGTCGATCTCCTGCTGTCGTCGACCCGATGCTCGCCCTCGCCCAGATCGGCGTCGCCGCCGACCCGACGCTCGCCCTCGCGCAGATCAGTGACACCAACGACCCCTTCCAATCAGGTACAATATACATCCTCCGAAGCAATAAACATCTTTGATCTTGTCCAATTGATTGACGCATGACACATGCATATTTACAATAAAAATGAATTTGTAAAATATCGATGACATGTATATTTAGAGTACATGCATCTGTGATAAGTTTCCTTGGTTTAAATCCAATGTGTTCTTGAATCTGTGATAAGTTTTCTTGGTTTAAATCCAATGCGGGGAAGGGGAGGATGCAGCAGAAGCCCGCGGCGGAGGCCATGGAGGAGGAGGAGGTGAAGGGGGAGGCCTGGGGGCGCCGCCACCGCGGGCTAGGGTTATGGTTGGCGGCACGGCGGCGGCTGGCCCCCGACGACCCCTTCTTCGTCACCGGGGACATGGAGCGGGAGCTCCTCGCCAAGCAAGTGCATCTTTTCCTTCCTCCTATCTCTCTCTTCCCCTTTCTCCCTTAATTTACCACTTGAGCTTCTTCGATTTTATGTGATTTTTGTTAGCTGTATTGAGCTAAAACCTGTGGAAAGATCAAATAAAGATAATTAAATGAGCCATGACAAGCTTTTATTTTGCAGAAATTTAGCTGGACTGTACTTACCTAAATTTAGCTGTACTGTACATTAGAGGCAAGTCTTTTGCTCTCTTCTTCTTAAAAAAAAAGAAGTACTGAATTGATGAAGGTTTGCTTCCTAGCCTAGTGATGGAAGGGATAATCAATCGACTGTGCCAGGTTTCAATTTTGCAAGTTGCGGTTGCGTCGGAAAATCATACGACGGTGCCTGCCCCAAGATGCGAAATGTTCAGAGTTTTTAAACATGCCGAAACCGATAGGTACCAAAAAAAATTGAGGTCGTTGCTAAGTTATTAGTTCAATATTAAAAAAATGCCTGAATCTTCGTCGATTATATCATGTTGATTTCATTATTTTCGAGTCGTTTTCTTGACTCGCAACCATTTTTGTACACGACAATGATCCAGACTGTTTTAGTGGTGCTTCACAACGAGGCGCAAGAGGAGCCGGACCCATTCTGAAATTCTGGCATGGTTCCATGATACTACATTTTAGTGTAACACATAATGATTAGTTGTACTGTCTACTCCTTGATTAGCACTGCTTTCATGTTGGAACGAGTACTCTTCTTTTGTTATTTTAGAGATATAAAAGAAATAACAAGCTACAAATGCTGAATTATCTTCTTTGAAAATGCAGAAACAGACCAATGACAAAATAATGAAGCTGATATTTTCTAGCAGGTTTTGATGAGTCCAACCATTTCTTTAAAGAAAGAGCATAATTTACTTTTTATAAAAAAAATGGTTCACCCATTTTGGACTTAGGATGAAATGAATTTTGAGACAACTATACCAAGAAAAGAGGAACAGTTGCTCGCTGTTTTTATGGATAAATTAATTTGGTTGATCTTACACTTTGTGGCAAAACTCAGTGAATTAATGTCATGAGGATGGATGTATAATTTACCTAAATTAAATCATCAGTTTGTGAAAACAAAAGGAAATTACAAACATAGATTTTTTTCTTTCTTTATGTTAATTTAGTTGCTGTTTTGCTAAACATTTTCTTTGGAGAGCAATACAAACAAAGATACCTAAAGTTATGCTACTCTTGGCTGTGGATGGTGCAGCTCAGAGATAGGGCAAAATTTTCATTTGCCTATATCCTCGTTTGTGCTGATATTACTATTTAGAACTGCGTGAACTGTACATTGCATGAGCATCACCTTCATGCAATTTTGCATTGACTGGGTTATGCAAAACCAGTTAACCCGGTTTTGAATAACCCTAATAATAATAGCACATCTGTTTCTGCTCTACCAAGGTTTACTTCCTAAGAACCTATCAGAATCCATGTATGTCTCATTCCTGGCTGGGTGGTTCCGATCGATCCGCTTTAGACTAGAAGAAGCTCATGGGTGAGGCTTTATTTTCCATGTTAGCAAACTGAATTATGTTTCTGAAAAAAAGAATGCAAATACTTCTAAATTCTCATAAAATTTATGTACTTCCCGAGCTCTTTATATAAATCACTGTTACTGTGTGTGTAGAAAAGGGCAAGCTTGGTAGTTTAACTGGTTGTATGAGAAAGGGACTTTTGTCTTGCATTCTGATGGAAAATTCTCAGTTGATTTTACAAAGGTATTTCTCCTTTTTCTCCTCAACATTATTATTGTCATGCTGTCAATTCTCATTAGAACTTTGTGCTATGAAAGGTTGAGGACGCTGAGCAAAGGGCGATAAGCCTGCTGCCCAGTCTCTACTACAGTCCCATGCAAGACGCAACCACTGCATGTGGCGCTGGACAAAATAGAACACATACAGGTAGCTACCAAATTT
Organism: Oryza australiensis; assembly: GCA_019925245.2. Lineage (NCBI taxonomy): Eukaryota > Viridiplantae > Streptophyta > Magnoliopsida > Poales > Poaceae > Oryza > Oryza australiensis. The sequence continues at coordinate 69,219 of JAIFGZ020000284.1, forward strand.
ACCGGTTCATACTTAATTTTTAAGAGTTGAAGAAAATTGTGAACCATTTTCCATGGCTTCTCTCCGAGTGTTTGATTGGGTTTTATTTTACTTGTTTATATTAACATGTTCTTGATTGTTTTAGGTGTATGTTGATATCACTCCTATATTCGGCACAACAAATAAGCTGTTTGCAAACGATCAGTAGGGTGCTTAATTTAGCAAGCGATGTGCTTCAGTGAAATTCTGCAAGAAACCGTATTTTGTTCGATCACAAGATGCTCCAAGACAAGATAAGCTAAAGGGCAAGTTAGGAATAAATGGACAAATTATCCGGAAACAATAATATTAATGTCTTTTTTTATATTTACGTCTATGATTGCGAGAAGAATCCCTTGTAATCTTATTGGAAAAGTCCAGTAATATTTCAGGATTATCATCAGACTGCTATTATTCTATGGTGCATGAGATCACCGAGAAAATCATGTGAAACCACACTGGATAGCAGTAATACACTGATCGTTCTGTCCACAAGCTAAAAGCCCGAGATATCACAAGTACGGAGAATCATAATAACAAGTAACCAGTATTTCATATGCACTTTTTAGAATAAATGTGAAAACTTTCCTGAAGACCTCAAAAATCTACTTAAGCATTTTAAAACTTAGTAATTCAAAACTTATATATAGTATATGAGATATTACTTTATTATGTCTTATGTCTTGTTATGCATAAATATATTCCGAATTATATTTATAGTCATATATAATTACGTGAGACAAAAATTATGAAAAGAATCTTGTTGTCTGGTTTTTTAAGTGCATCCCTTAAATAAAATTATGGTGTTAGTATAGATACTATACTAATATAAATTTAATTGTATATGTCGATGTGTCTTGTACGTGCACGCTCAATGCGTTAGCCTCTTTGTCTTCGTGCACGCTCACTGCGTTAGCCTCTTTGTCTTTAAAAAAATCCCTCAAGTGTCCTTGGCGATTTATCCTCTTGAGTAAACACGTGGATATGAACCCCAAAAGGGCCAACATTGTCTGTCGCTGGGTACACGTCAGATGGAAAAGATTGATTGATCAACCTACTCCCATGATGAACAAAAGGAACTAGGAGATGGACAAATTATCTTCACTGTCCGAAGAATTTTCATTCAGTGTGCTGACGAACATTATTCATAGTGGATTAGCTTTTGCCGTGTTAGCTATCGACGACTCACTTTCAGCCTTCCACAGCCAAGAATCGCGGGGCAAATACATGATCCAGTTACCTGTAGCGCGCCTCTCGTCGTGCGGATGTGCGGGTTTCCATCAATTCCAGCCCTCCTGCTTTTTATATAAAGCGTTAATATTCGCTAATTTTAGGCCAAAACCTCACGTTGGAATAAAAAAACCAGCATAATAAGCAAATGTAGCTTTCAGGTACATGTACAAAATTAGTGGTGTGCGTATCTGGAGAAGAAGAGAGAGCGAGAGGAGACGTATAGATTGTATCGTGTGGAAAATGTGTAATGTACATGGTGTGTTTGATGATCATAGGCCAAAAATGTAGCTTGTTCGGTTAATCTTCGTGAGAAGGCATTGGAAGAAATTTATGTGTGTTCGGGTAACTCCTTAAGAGAGAGGAAGAGGAAGATTAATTAATTCTACATCTCAATAATATGAAATTATTTCTCTTCACATCCCTCTCGATTTTTCTAAGATTAACCGGTCTGGCGCTGGACGGCCGACCAACGCTACTCTGCGCATTCGGCCTACCAGACGTTCTTTCACGGTCAGCAGTCCTTCGTCTGCGCGGACCTCCTCTGATATGCGAAGAGTCCTGCTAAATGCAAGTTTTTTCTTTGGTTGGCTTTTCGTCGATGTTGTTGGACAACCAATCTCCTCCACCGACGTGGAATTGCTAGCCATTCAGTCTACCTCTTTTGTGCTCAAGACCTGAAGACGGCAAACCACATTCTTTCTGACCGCGTGTTCGCACGGCAAGTCTGGCTTCTTGTGCTCTCGTTCTTTGGTTGGCCTGGCCTCTCTCCTCCCCGTGGTAGCTGTCTCCAGGACTGGTGGCCTTTGTCAAGGACTCGCTTGCCACCTCATCTCCACGTAGGTTTTGATTCTTTGGTTCTGCTGGCCTCCTGACAGCTTTGGAAAGAACAGAACGCCAGGGTTTTCGATTTGGTGCTATCTTCGGTTTCTGATGTTCTAGAGTCTGTCCTCTCTGAAGGTTGCTCGTGGTCGTTAGCGGGCATCGCTACTTTCGGAGGTTTTTGGGGAATGTAGGGGCCTAGCCTCTTTCCCGTTTTTAGTGTTGCTATGTTGTTTTTCCTCTTCTTTCCCCTTCCCCTGTTTTCTGGTTGTTTTTTTGTCTGGCCTGACTTGGCTAGTTTTATACACTACTGAAAAAATGATTTTTGCGTGCGGACCGAAAGGTATCTTTCCGTGCGGAAGGCCGGCCAGCACGCACGAGAAGGTCTGGGAAAATCAAATTTTCACGTGCGGACGGCCCAACCGCACGGGAAGATCTATTATCCCGTGCGGGCGGCTTAAGAGGCCCGCACGGGAAGATCTATTATCCCGTGCGGGCCACTTAAGCCGCCCGCACGGGATAATAGATCTTCCCATGCGGACGTATTAAGTGGCCCGCACGGGAAGATAGATCCGTCCTATATGAATTATTGAATTATTTAATGATTTAATACTAATATCACATCACAAATAACATAAAATTAATTGATGATCATCACAATTTCACAGATATACTTTCCAAACTAATTTTTTTACAATTAAATTTACAAACAATTTCACATATATAATTAAATTGATAACTAAATTCACGGTTGGTGCCGGCGCGGTGTGGCATCGTCATCGTCGGTGGCGATGGCGGCGTGAGGCGGTGGCGGTGGAGGTGGAGGCGGCGGCGGTGGAGGTGGCGAGCGGTGGAGGCGGCGATCGATGGAGGCGGCGATGCGCCGCACACCCGAAAAGCCTTCGCGATCGTTGTCGTGGGTGGCGGCGGCAGCGTGGAGGCGGCGGTGGAGGCCGGGCGGAGGAGGCCGGCGGCGAGGAGGCGGCGGTGGAGGCCGGAGGCGGAGGAGGCCGACATCGAGGAGGCGGCGGTGGAGGCCGGAGGCGGAGGAGGCGGCGGCGGGGAGGCGGAGGAGGCGGCGGCGGGGAGACGGAGGCGGAGACGTAGGCGGCGGCGGAGGAGAGAGCCCTCGATGGTGGAGGTGGGATCTAGATTTCGTCTCGTCGGGTGTTAGAAAATTTTGAAGCCCGTGCGCACCTATATAGGTGGTGGTGATCATCACATACGGACGACTTAACTGCCTGCATGGAAAGATTATCTTTTCATGCGGGCTCTTAAGCCGCCCGTACACGATAATCTATAAACCTTACATCTCTAAATTAGACTAAAAAAATTATAATAATATCTTAATTTGGTCAAAAAAATTCTATAAATCGATGTGACAACTTATTTTTGTTTTATAACACTATCATAAAAAATTCAACCAGTTTTGATCAAGTAAGACTATATGTTGTTCATAAATGGTTACACCTCTGTTTCATCTAAACATTACTTTAAGTTTCAAAGTGTATATACCTTATAAGAAGCTATGATTAACATGACAACTCATATATGATTCACTCATATATAATTACATTGCAATTCTAGACTATGTGCTCCTCTAGATATATTGTTCCTCTTTTGCCCCTCTCTATTTCCTTTTGATCTGCTGTTGACCAAGACAGGAAAAATTTGACTTTTTCTTTTTTATATTTTTTCTTGACTTAGGAGCACATGAGAGGTAACTACAGAAAAGTTGAGTCTAAACAAGCGAAAGACGTGGACTGTGGAAAATTCAGAAGACACGCTCAGAATCGAGAAAAAGCTTCCGGGCTCGAGAAGGCAACCTTTTGAGGCATTTTTGGGAAAAATAAAATCACCGAACGTGGCAAAGCTATGGACGAACGCATCCAAAATTTTTTCTGATCGATTTTCATATATGGAATGTCTTGATCGGAGTCCGTATACGAAAGTTATGGTCATTTTAAAACCGACTCCGAATTAGAGGACGAAACGAGAACAATACGCGCAAAACTTGTTACATGCACACCAACTGGACACGACGGCCAGGGTTTGAATGTTCTTATCAATATTGTAGATCTATTTGATTTGTATATTATCACCAAAATAATTTTGTAAAAATATATATTGAGAATCATTAGTTAATAACAATATGACGATTTGTATGCATCTCAAATTTGTATATAACATTAACTCATTATCACAACATACAAAGTTATATTGCCACTTGTGTTGTGAGAAAAATATTTTTTCTATTTGAATTTATCCCATATCCAAGAATTAGATGAAGAATTTAATAGGTTTATAGATAATTAAAACCTTATATTTCTAAATTTGTTTAGAAAAATACATGGACGTCATCCGGTGCGGGCGACTTAAGCGGCCGTACGGGAAAATGGATTATCCCGTGTGGTCGTTTAAGTGGACCGCACAGGATAATGCATCTTCGATTTTTTCGCGGCCACTAATGACCCGTTTGGAAACCTATTGAGGGCCTCGTCCAGAAAAACCGTTATACATAATCGTACATGCTTTGTTTTTTCTACTAATATACTGACGCGAAACCCTTTTGTGTGTTTGTGTTTTTTTAAGATTTAGAAAGATTAATGTCACATCTCAATAGTGAGATATGGAATGATTTTTTTAATTTTTTAAGCGGTATTAATCGAATAAGGCCTCAAATAAGAGCGTGGAGATCGGCATGAAATCGTGTGCTCCGACATTGGTACATATTTATACAGAACTATCTCCAAGCGCGCGGTATGCTTAGAGTGGTGTTTATTTAAAGATAACATTTATCTTCTCATCATCTCATGTAGGAGAAGAGGGGTGTTAATCTAAGGGCATCAATGGTTAATGAAACAACAATGTTTAGCATGTGCTTGTATTTAAAAAACTTCAGCTAGTTGATCGGAGTAGCTTGGGGAAGATGCTTACGTTATACGAGAGCATTCTTACTAGATAGATGCTTCATGCTTCATTACATTGTTAGCTTTCTTTTCATAACTCATGAGCATATCTATATAATTATTCGAAGACAGGGGCGGATCTGGCCCCGGGCTAGCTGTAGCCCGGGGCGAGGCTCGGTTACTGTATAAAAATAAAGAGAAACTCAGATACGGTCCAATAGCCCCCCCTAAAAAATTCATATATGGCCCAATAGCTTTTCTTGAAATTACAGCCCAAATAGCCCATTTGGCCCAATGAAAACCCTAGCTTCACTGTCACCCGGCTGCACCGCATCCCACCCTCGGGCGTCGGGCCGCCGGCGTCGCCCTACCACGGGAGTCGGCTCCCCCTGCACGCCCCACCCAGGAGTCGGCTCCCGCGCGCCTGTCCGGCGTCCGGCTCCTCGCCCGGCCGCGGGCAGGGAGGATCCGCCGCCCGTCGCCCGAGCCCGTGCCGACGCACATGCACTACTCGGGTGCTCTGCTCGCCGCGGCCGCCGCCCGCTCCTCCTCGGCTCCTCCGCCGTCGCGGCGCTGCGGGCCCTGCCCCGGCCCCGGCCCTCGGCCCCGGCGGCGCGCCCTCCCTCCACCGGCGACGCGCGGCGGCCCGGCGCCGTCCACGGCGGCTGGCCCCGCCCCGGTCCCGGCCCCGGCCCTCGGCGGCGCGCCTCTCCCTCCCTGGCGACGCGTGGCAGCCGGCCGTCCACGGCCAGTGGCCCCGGCCCCCCCGCCCCGGCCGCGGCGCGAGGAGGCTACTCGGAGAAGGGACGGCGGATCGGGAGCCTTTGTTCGAGCAAGGTATAGTTAGCTTTTGTACTTTTGCTTGCGTTGGAAACGTTTCAGACTTTCAGGACTTGGTAATTGGTATAGTTGTTGGCTTGCTGCTTACAAGGTTTACAAATTGCATGGTACAAGTATATTTGATTGAGGGCCTAATCAGATTGGAGGAATTTCATAGAAATCTTGAAGGAGAATGGAGAGATATTTTGCAAAGAATGATGCATCAAACAATAATAGTATTACTTAGCTCGGAATGAATTATTTTACTCTTGTATTAGTTAGCCCGGGCCAAAGATCGTTTCTAGATCCGCCACTGTTCGAAGATACGCTTAAAATGAAGCTCAAAAGGACATGTATACTCAGAATATATATGCCCAGAACAGATTATTCGAAGATATATTGTTCATTATATTATCATGTTTTCTCTTCATAAGCATGTTATTTTTCTCTTCATATATAAAATATATAAGCTATTCAATCATTCATCCATTATTCGAGGAATTGTTGGGCCTGTTCTAAGAAATGAAATAATGAATTAATGTGACGTGTTTTTTACCTTCTAAACAATACATTTTTTTAAAAAAACTTTCTATATATGAATCTCAAATCTTTTACAGAACCATTTAAATCGGTTTTTTATTTTATAATAATTAATTCATTTATGTGTAGGAGAATGTTGAGCTATTAGGAGTTACATATGAGAAGAGCATTTTACATGTGTTTTTGTCTTCTAGAGCTGAAATTACATGTGTCTTATTGGATGGGCAACTACTTACAAGAAAAAGAAGGCGAAGTAAAAATATAAAAAAATAGTTCTGGGTTTATTATTGTCGAAACTTGGTTTCGGCAATATTATTTCTGGAGTCGCAGTCGAGATCGCCAAGCACAATGGGTTAGGAGAAGAAGAAGATTTAGACAGGTTCAGGCCCTCTCGTGAGGTAATACCCTACTCCTGTTTCGGTGGATTCGATCCGCCGAGTGTCTTTATTGATCTCGTGTGTCTAAAGCTCTTGCTTATGAAATCGTATCTCAGATCTAGTGTTGGAATATCCCTCAAGGGACGCCCCTTACCCCCCTTATATAGTCTTGGGGGGAGGGCTTACAAATCGGAAACCCTATCTTATTCTAAGTTGGTTTCCTCAATCTTACCAAACCGTGACTATAGGTCGATTGCCTTATCTCTATCGGCAACCGTAATACCCAAGTCAAGTTCGGTTTACAGGTATAGCAGGCGCAATCTATCCCTACCTCCAGTCGGATAAGCTTGCTATGTAGATACCCGATTGCCATAATCTCCACAGTAGCCCCCGAGTCCTTTTCAGTCGACGAGACAACTCAGCTTCAAACCAAAGCAGCACTTCAGCCAAAAAATCTCTTTGACCGAGTGCTTTTGACGCCGAGTGATTCCATCATCTCTGCCTGAATCTTCCCGAGTGGCTCCAAAGACTGTGAAGGGCTGGAAAAATATATAAGAATTTCAAAAAATAAATATCTAGGTGCATCTCCTGATGCACCTAATTAGGTGTAGCCCCCGACTATGTGGTTAGTCAAAAATAGGCTAAGCATATAGTCAAGAACTATAAAGATCATTCTCATGTAGATGCCTAGCTCATGCTAAAGCAATCATTGAAATCTCATTACTCGGCAAGTTCATACTCATCCGAGTATATTTGTCCGAGTTATCTCAGAACAAACAATTCAATCAACCCTCATGGGTAAAAAGCACTTGGTAAGCTCTTGCTTATCCGAGTGGATTTGCCCGAGTAATCCCGGAATAGATATTTCATTCATCCCTCATGGGAAAACAAGTTCTTTCAATCATATGAAAAATATGACCAAATTATTAAATAGCTTATGCCATAATACTGGTCTTAATCTATAAAAGATCTTCACCAAGGTGGAAAAAACAAACAGCATTGGTAAGGTTACCTAACCAAATGCCAAAAAACCAAACAGCTCTTGTTCACCAAGGCAGCTATAAAAACTTAGCTGTTGGTCACCTTCCAAGTTGCATCGTGCTAGCTTCTCATGAAGTCAAGCAAACCGCGGTATGTAAGGATTTTTAAAGGTATAGGGCACTCGGACTCGCGCATATTGCCAGGGCAAATCTGCTTAAGCTCATCCGCTTAAGTCCCTAAGGACACGTATCGGACCACACCTTAGCTGGGCCATAGATTTTCTTATGGGCTCGGCCCACTCACCAGAAAACCTAGCGCAACCCTCAAATCTTTCTATAAAGATGCGAGGTCGTCCCCGCCTCTTCGTCTTCCAAACAATTCCCCTTTTCGCGGCACTGTTCACCTGCTCACCACAGAGAAACCTAGATTTGCACACTCCCAAATCCATCCACCTAGAAGCTTGCTCTCTGCAACAACTAGCCTTCGCAACCAAATCTCCCACGGTCCCTTGCCAAAAATCCAACCTTTTTCAGCCAGATCCACTTCCCAACCACCCATTCTCATGGCGGAGGAAAAAAGGATTCCCTTCGACCAATGGGCCGCTTCGGATGTGAGGGAATCTACCCTCAAGGAGATGGTGAAGCACGGCGTGCTTCCACCAAAGGAACTCGTGGGATGGCGCCGGCGGCGGGGAGGACTTCCCGACCCCAAACACCGGTGAGCTCGTCGTTTTCACTTCCTTTTTCTATTGCGGGTTCAGCATTCCCACCTCCGAGTTCTTCCGGGGGCTTCTGGACTATTATGGACTTCATCTCTATCATCTGAACCCCAACTCAATGCTTCACATAGCTCTCTTCATTCATGTGTGTGAAGCCTTTCTTGGCATTCTTCCTCACTTCCATCTCTTCCGTCGTATGTTCTATCCGAAACCTCATCCGAACAAGGACCAACCTTGTGTTGTTGGCGGGCGGAGCTTCCGGCTTCGCGGATCTCTCCGCAAAGACTACTTTTCTCTCCCTTTGAAATCTTCCAACAAGGGCTGCACGCAGTGGTTCTACATCGGCAACCTCGAACCGAGCTTGCCGCCTTCGTCGGTCTTCCCCCTGTCCCCAAGCCGTCTTGGAGCACCGTCCCGTAGCCCAAGATTGGGACGAGGCCAACGATCGCTCGCGAAGATCCTGGCGATGAAGCGAGAGGGGTCTTCGCGGGGAACAAATCACTCGACACTTCATCGGTGCCGGCGGCGCCGATCAAGGAGCGGTCGAAGCCGGCCTTCGAGTATGAAGGCGGGACGGACCCCAATCGGAAGACCCGAGATCCACTCACATACGAGATCCACGAAGATTCGGATGTACAAACTCTTCTCGTCAGGATATCGGTCGAGCGGGCCCTCATTCTACCGAGTCCTTCCCTTCGGCATTCACCGGCCTCCTCCCAGGTAAGCCATTGGTTGCTTCATAATATCTTTCAATCTTGACATCTTGTCTCTTAATGTTGCACTTTCTTTCTTCCAGGAAACGCCTCTATCACCTCCAAGCCATACACGGTGGCTCATGACGACGCGCCGCATCGCCCCGCCAAGAAACCGGCGGCGGGATTAAGATTGAGTGACCCGGTCGGGAAGCGAGCGGCGCGAGTGAGGACTCGAACAAACGTGCAAGCAAAAGGAGGCGATCATCGAAGATTCGGATGACGACGTCCCGGCTCCTCCGGTCGATACCCCACCTCTAAGGCGATCACCACGGACGGCGCCGAAGATCCGCCGGTCATCCGGGTATGCTCTGAAACCGAAGTCTGAACTCTTTCGCTGAAAACTTTTTCTTTATCTTTACCCTTGCTGCATTCACTTTCGCAGGAGGCCCCAGGATATAGATCCTGCCGGAGGGGGCAAAGGACCGACTCCGGCCGCTGCTCCCGAAGTGCCAAGGCCAGCGAGCCAAAGCCCGGAGCCCGCACCGAGTGCGAGCGCTGGGAAACAACCTTCGCCTCCAGAAGAAGGACGCCCCTAGGAAGGAGCCCCGGCGCGGTCGGGATATCCCGACGAAACCAGTCATCGGGGAAACCCGAGGCTGCGGCTCAAGCACCCCGCCGGGGTCACTCGCGCGAGCCGAAGAAGAAGACCACCGGCCGCTCCACCTAGGCGGCACCCAACGGTGAGACTTGCTTGAAGCATTCTTTCGCTCTTTCAATTTTGAATCTTTCATGTCTTCATTTGTCCTTCTTGCTTGCCACCACGGTAGAAGAGATCCCAGGTTGCGGTCTTCGAGACTGGGTCCCCCGATCGGGATCGAGTGGCGGGATTCGGAAGGTGAGAGGCGGGGCATCATCCTAGACCGGCAAGCTGAAAAGATGAAAGGGATGCCCTTGTCGAGACCTGAATGAGGCGACCCGGCGCTCAACGTAAGCCTTTGTCTTTCTCTTTGATTATATCATCGTTATCTTTCGTCGATCACTCCCTCGCTTTCGCGTGCGAAAGAGTATTGCCGCTCAATGGCAAAATCGAAGTCTTGGAGAAGCTGGTCCCCACTTAAACTCCTTGGAAGACGTTCGGCGGCGGTGAGGCCACTCGGAGGAGGCCGCATCAAGGGAGGCGGCTTTAAGGAGGAGATTGCGGAGCTTCGGGAAGCGAACCTCGACCTCCGCGGATCAATCGAGAGTAAGCCCGCCTCTCCCGGCTTCATCGTGATTCTCATGTTGATCTTGGCTATTGATGATCTTCTTTCGTTGTAGAAAATTCTTCGGAGGTCCACTCGCTTCAAGTCAGTGAAGCGGTCGGCCTTGACAAGGCCGAGATGGAGGCCGAGTTTGAAGGTAATCTTCTTTGAAGTCGAATTTCGTGTCTTTGCTTTATATCCGAGTGCTTTGAATGATGCAGGACTTTTGGCGGCTTATAAGATGAAGACCCAGAGCCCAATACGACGTCTTGCTTGGGCGGATCAAATCTAGCGACGAGATACGGGAAGAGGTCGCCAACGCCGCCACGCCGATCTTGCTGTCCTTGTTCGATCAAGGAGTTGGGGCCGGTTGGCTGGAGCCGATCGAGATATTTGACAAGCTGCGGGGCTCCCGAACGATACTGGCCAATATCAAGGCGGCCAGCATGGGGGTGGTCGGCTCTTGCTCGGACCAAGTCCCTTTACCCCGAGTGGATATCCATTCGGTCGGGAGGGCTTGGCGACGGAACAACGGACGAGCGGGCCTTAGACATGCTAAGTGAGGCGCAAGAGGCGGCGAAGAAGATCTCTCTTGATGTAGTAAACAACTTCAAGATTTGATTTGTATTCGACTTTGCTTTGTAAATGTCGCGTAACCGTAACACTCGATGTGAAACTTTGTGACTCTTTTAGTTTATTTATGTCAATGCCTTGATTCGAGCTTTTGCGTGAAATTTCTTAAGTAGCTTTCGTCTCGCGTCATCAAGCCTAGGCTCGATTAGGTCATCGGAAAACTCTCGGTCCTTAGACACTGGGCTCGAGTCAAAGGACATTAAACAATGATAAAATCAAATTATGCACAAGAGTTGACGAGGAAAACTTGAGCTTTATTGACATGTGTATGCCCCATTGCTAGCTCAAGAAGTCATCTTGCTTGAGGTTGGCGATCAAGGAAAACATGAGGCCTTAACCGAATTAGGCATAAAATCGTCGAAGATGCTCGATGTTCCGGAGTTCTCCACCATAGACCCGTCTTCGCGCTTTAGCCGATATGCACCGGTCGAGTCACTTCGAGCGATTATGTATGGTCCTTCCCATAAGGGAGATAACTTGTGTCGATCTTTGGTGGTGCGGATCTTGCGTAGGACCAGGTCGCCAACAATGAAAGCTCGTGCTCGCACGTTGCGGCTGTGGTATCTTCTAAGGCCTTGAAGATATTTGGCCGACGGATAAGGGCGCCTCGCGGGCCTCTTCCAATCGGGTGAGGTCATCCACTCGGTCGGGGTCGTAGCGTTCATCATTGAAGTTGCGGACCGGAGGGACTCGTACTCCATCTCGTTTGGCAACATGGCCTCTGCGCCATAGACCAAAAAGAAAGGAGTTTGGCCGGTGGCCCGCCGGGTGTGGTTCGCAGCGACCATAAGACCGAGGCGGTTCTTGGACCCATTTGCCGGCGTAAGGGCTTAGTCGGTCGAAGACGCGAGCCTTGATGCCTTGAAGGACCATGCCGTTGGCTCGCTCGACTTGCCCGTTGTTTTTAGGGTGAGCTCGATGCATAGCGATTTTGATTCCGAAGTCTTCGCAGAATTCCTTGAAGATGCCTCCCGTGAATTGAGTCCCATTATCGGTTATGATTACTGTTTGGGGCCGAAGCGGTGCACGATGTTGAGGAAAAAGTCTCGTGCTTTGTCGGCGGTGATTGTGGCGACCGGCTTGGCTTCAATCCACTTGGAGAACTTGTCGATTGCGACGAAGAGGTGTGTGAAACCTCCTGGAGCTTTCTTGAAAGGGCCAACCATGTCCGCCCCATACCGCGAACGGCCGGGAAAGTGGGATTGTTTGAAGCTCTGGGCCGGGACATGGCTTTGTCGGGCGAAAAGCGCGCCTTCGCAGGTTCTTACGACTTTATCCGCGTCGGAGACCGCGGTAAGCCGAAGAATCCTTGCTGTAAGCTTTGCCGACTAGAGTGTGTCTTGCCGCGTGGCTTCCGCATATGCCGAGTGGATGTCTTGGAGTAGTTGTTTCCCTTCTTCGGGTGAGATGCACCTCATTAAAATTCCAGAGGGGCTTCTTTTGTATTGATCGGAGTCAACCATGATGTATGCTTGGCAACGACGCCGGACGCGTTACGCTTCATCCCGGTCATCCGGCGGCTCTTCTTGGGTTAAGAATTTGATGAGCGGCGTCCTCCGGTCGGTGTCGGTCATGGCGACTTCGTTCGTGGTTTGCTCGGTGAGAGTTGTCTTCGCCGTGATGGTTGGTTCGTAGAGATGCTCGACAAAGACGTCCGTTGGGGCAACTTCGCGCTTAGATCCAGCTGCGCCAACTCATCGGCGGCTTCGTTGTTATGTCTCGGGACATGTGAAAGTTCTAGCCCATCAAACTTGTCCTCAAGCTTGCGGACCTCTTGTCGGTAGGCCTCCATAGTGTTATTTAAGCAGGACCAGTCCTTCATCACTTGATTGACGACCAGCTGGGAGTCGCCTTTCACGATAAGCCGACGTATCCCGAGTGAGACTGCGAGGCGCAGTCCATGTAGAAGAGCTTCGTACTCGGCGACGTTGTGTGAGGCGGAGAAGTGGAGGTGAAGGACATATCTTAGCCTTTCCCGGTCGGGAGATCAGCCACGACTCTGCTCCCAAGCCGGTGATCCTCTTGGATCCGTCGAAGTGCATGGTCCAGTGTTGGAGGTCTTCCCGAGGCACGTGTTCTTGCTATTCAGTCCACTCGGCCAGGAAGTCCGCTAAGGCTTGTGACTTAATGGACGTCCTGGGCTTAAAAGTCAAGTCCAGCGGCATCAGTTCTAGGGCCCACTTGGCGATGCGCCGGTTGCCTCGCGGTTGTGGATGACGTCGCCGAGTGGGAAAGAAGTGACGACGGTGACCGAGTGACCACGAAAGTAGTGTGCCAATTTCCTCGCGGTTATTAGAACACCATAAAGCAATTTTTGTACCTGAGGGTAGCGGATTTTGGCTCCTGCCAATACTTCGCTAACAAAGTAGATTGGCCTTTGAATCTTCTGGGCCCGTCCTTCTTCTTCGCGTTCAACCACAAGGACCGTACTAACCACTTGGTGAGTGGTGAAACGTACGGCAGCGACGGGGTTCTGGGGCGGCGAGGCGGACGGGCGGCGTGGTAAGGAATTCTTTGAAATCTTCAAAGGCCTTGTCGGCTTCGTGGTCCACTGGAAGTCGTCGGTCTTCTTTAGCGATCGAAGAAGGGCATGCCTCGTTCGCCGAGTCGGGATATGAAACGGCTTAGTGCCGCCATGCGGCCAGTGAGCTTTTGGACGTCTTTCGATTACTCGGGGCTTCATGTTTAAGATGGCGTTGATCTTCTCGGGTTTGCCTCAATGCCGCGATGTGACACCATAAAGCGAGCGGCTTGCACGATGGGACGCCGAAGGTGCACTTCTCCGGGTTTAACTTCATTCGAAGGCCCGGATGTTTGCAAAGGTTTCTTCTAAGTCGGCGATCAAGTCTTCTTTCGCTTGGTCTTGATGACAACATCGTCGACGTAGGCTTCAACGTTCTTGCCGATCTGCGTCGGAAACATCTTTGGATCATGCGTTGGTATGTGGCTCGGCGTTTTCGGGCCAAAAGGCATGGTGATGTAGCAGTAAGCCCCAAACGGCGTGATGAACGATGTTTTCAAGCGGTCGGATTCTTTCAAGCGATCGGTGATAGCCCGAGTAACAATCCAAGAAACTCGGGAGTTCGCGGCCGGTGTTGAGTCGACGACTTGGTCGATGCGAGGTAGCCGAACGGGTCTTTGGGGCGAGGCTTTGTTGAGGTCGGTGTAGTCAACGCACATGCGCCATTGCCCGTTTTCTTGCGGACCGGGGCCAGGTTGGCTAACCGGTCGGGATGAAGGACTTCTTTAATGAAGCCGGCGGCCAAGAGCTTTGCAAGTTCTTCTTTGATCGCGTCTTTGCGATCTGTGCGAATCTGCGTAATCGTTGCTTTATCGGTTTGGCGTCATCTTTGACGTTCAAAGAGTGCTCGATCACCTCCCTAGGAATTCCGGGCATATCGGATGGTTTCCAAGCAAAAACATCTTTATTATTTTGAAGGAAGGTGACGAGCGCGCTTTCCTATTTGGGATCTAGGTCGGCGCCGATTACGGCGTTTCGAGGGATCCGACGGATCAAGGGAGATCTTCTTGGTCTTGGCGTCGCCGGATCCGATTTGGCTATCTTCTTCGTGGGAACTTCGCCCTCTGCCGAAGTTGATGCGCCAATCGGACTTCTTGTTGGCCACGTAATCTCTCGCGAGATTGGGCCATGTCGCGGCTCTCCTTATCGCAGGTGAAGGATTGCTTCATATCGCTGCGAAGAGTGATGACGCCGTTGGGACCCGGCATCTTCATGCAAAGATAGGTGTAGTGAGGGATCGCCATGAACTTGGCAAGCGCGGGCCTTCGATGATGGCGTGATACGCTGTTTGAAGTCGGCCACCTCGAAGGTGACGTTTTACGTTCGGAAGTTCTCTCGGGCTCCGAAGGTGCGGGAGGGAGATGTGCCGAGTGGTGTTGAAGATAGCCCGGGATAACTCCGTGGAAGGGGTGAGCTTGCTTTCGTTCGGCCCTCGGGATCGCATCTCATCCATGGTTTTGGCAAATAGGATGTTGAGGGGCGCTGCCCCCATCAATGAGGACGCGCTTAAGCGATGTTGCGGACCACGGGGTCCGGGGCGAGTGGATAGCGTCTGGGTGGACCACTCGGTCGGGATGATCCGAGCGGTCAAAGGTGATGGCCACTTCGACCATCGCAGATATTGAGGGACTTCGGGTTGAGCCGCATTGACCTCCCGGTCAGTTAGCTTTTGTTTCCTCTTGGACTCATAAGCTAGCGGGCCTCCGAAGATGTGGTTGAGCTCCCCACTGGGTCTTGAAAAGGTTCGGCATTTTCAGCCGCGTTGTTCTTTTTGGCGCCAGACGGGCCGGCCTCGTCGGCCGGCTTCTTGTTGAGCTCGCGCGCGTCTTGCTCGGCAGCGCTTGTAGATAAAGCGTCCTTCGCCGCGTGCTTATGATTCGAATGGTGGGTGCACGGGCGTTCATGATGGCGTCGTAGGCGGCGACTCGGGACGGCGTTGAGTATTGGAGGTTGCGGCCACTAGGTCCTCGGATCGGCGCTTGCGATCTTTCGGCCTTGGTTGCCGTTGTTGCCGCCATCCTTCTTAGGATTTCGGCTTCCTCTGCTTGCTTGTCCTCCCTTCGTCGGGCCGGTCTTGGCGGGCGGCTTTAATGGCGTCGTTGGATTTGGCGTACGAGTTCGCCGTCTCGAACATTTGTTTCACCGTCTTCGGTGGTTTGCGCCGAACTTGCCGATGAGAAGCTCATCACGGACTCCCTTACGGAAGGCGGCGATGATGATGTCATCGGTAATGTTCGGGATCTTGTTGCGCTTCTCGGAGAAACGACGAATATAATCCTTCGGGGCTCGTCCGAAGCTACGGATGACGTTGTAAAGGTCGAAGTGTGTGCCGGGCCTCTCGAAGGTGCCTTGGAAGTTGGCGATGAAGTGGTCCCTCGGCTCGCTCCACGAGCCGATTGAGCCTCTTGGCGAGGCTCGTGAGCCAATTTCGGCTGAGTTTGCGAGGGCCACGGGCGGGTAATTGGCCATGGCTTTATTGTCGCCACTGCGGCTCGGATGGCAAGGGTATAGACAGTTAACCAAGATTCGGGGTCGGTCTTGCCATCGTACCTTTCAATTCCTGTAGGCTTAAAGCCACTCGGCCAATGCACTCGGCGGAGCTCAGTGAAGGTCGGTACTCCATCGTCGCCGCTATCGGGTGATCCCCTTCGATCTTCCCGGAGTGCGTCGGTCGCGCTCTGGTAGCGGCGATCGAGGACTTCCCGGATCACTCGGCGGGGTCTTCGGTTGGTGGTTGGGTAGCTGGAGGCCATTGCGGCGGACTCGGTGGTGGACGGGTGGACGTCCGTGTCGTTTGTCGCGGGAGTCGGCCGTCGCTCTTGGTACTTTAGCGTGGACTCGCGAGGTGGGCCTCTTGGCTGGTTGTCGGCAAGCCGGCTCGGGCCTCCCGTAGTCTCCCGACTTTAGAGGTGGAAGCCGGCTTTTGTCGGCGTTTCGGCCACGGATTCGGTCGGCCTTCGTGCCGAAGTGGTGGGATGGCCGTTAGCGTGGCGGCGACGATGGTCTTGATCTTGTCAAGTATAGGAGTCACGTTGGCGGAGCCGTCTCCATGACGGTGTCCAAGAGCGTGAGTGCGGCGACGGCGTTACGCTGTGGCGTCGGAAGATGTTGGTGTTGCGAACCCGTGTTTGGAGGATGGCCTCGGCGGATCGTCCGGCTGCACGTAGATCCCCGCTTCCTTTTGTCGGCCTCGTCCTTGCGTTGTTTCTCCTCCTCGGCTGTCTTGCGCTCAAGCTCCACCCGGCTCGCTCCTCTTCGACAAGCCTTCGGCCATGGTGAGTCGGACTCATCGGCTCGGCCATGAGGACGTCAAGCACTTCGGCTCACGTCCATGCGGCGGTCGAGTTGTCGGCTTCGTCGGAAGGGATGCCGTAGAGATTGTCGAAGCCGGCGGAGCGAGGTATCCATTGAGCTCGAAGATGAGCGGGAGCCGAATGACGGGAGGATGACGGCGACCTCCCTTGATCTGGGTAACCCGGATCTGGATCGTTCCGTCGAGTCGAGCTTGGGGGAGTAGGCTCCTCGAGTGGATCGCCGCCGACTCGGGGAGAGGAGTTGGCTGTAGATCTCGGCGGCGTTTGGTAACCCAAACGGCACCGAGAGGTCTTCGTCGAATAGATCGCTTCCGTCGGGAGGCGAGAAGATTGGCGCGGATCTCGGCGGTATTCGGTAATCCGAATGGTGCGAGTGAAGTCCGTCGTGGGAGAAGGTGGATCGCATCTTGGTCTTCAAGATTTTATCGAAGATCTCGACGATGTTGGGAGCCGAATGGCGCCGAGTAGGTCTTTCCCTCCGCCGTGGTTTGAATCGAGTCGAAGGAGGAGTCGTCGGCGAAGTTGGCGGCGAAGTCGCCGAGTCTTGGGGGATCCCATCATGCTTGTCGGCGAGATTGTTGAAGAAGTCTCGACGCGCGTCCCCTACGGCGCGCCAGCGTCGAAACTTGGTTTCGGCAATATTATTTCGGAGTCGCAGTCGAGATCGCCAAGCACAATGGGTTAGGAGAAGAAGAAGATTTAGACGAGGTTCGGGCCCTCTCGTGAGGTAATACCCTACTCTGTTTCGGTGGATTCGATCCGCCGAGTGTCTTTATTGATCTCGTGTGTCTAAAGCTCTTGCTTATGAAATCGTATCTCGAGATCTAGTGTTGGAATATCCTCAGGACGCCCTTACCCCTTATATAGTCTTGGGGGAGGGCTTACAAATCGGAAACCCTATCTTATTCTAAGTTGGTTTCCTCAATCTTACCAAACCGTGACTATAGGTCGATTGCCTTATCTCTATCGGCAACCGTAATACCCAAGTCAAGTTCGGCTTACAGGTATAGCAGGCGCAATCTATCTCTACCTTCAGTCGGATAAGTTTGCTATGTAGATACCCGATTGCCATAATCTCCACAATTATTGTTCAAAACCTCACGATGTGTACGATGCAGTAAGGTATGTTTCATAAGGATATAAAAATCTAACAGTATATGCAATAATATGGATAGAGAAGAAGAATCAAACCTAGGCTACATTCGAATCTACCTAAGATTCAAATTAATTTCGGACACACAAAACGAAAAAAATATTAACATATAATTAAATAAGTTTTAATTATTATAAATTTGAAAAATTAATTTATATAATATTTATAGCAACTTTTATATAGAGTGTGTGTAAAATTTTAATCTTAATGAGAAATATCACACTGCTACTTTGCTAGCAATATTCCTTGCTTAATGAGAAAAAACACTATCATGTTCATGTTCATTGTTTAATTGCTACCTCTTTACCAATTCCACACTCATCAGTAAAAACAAAAAAAGCCTACAATACTTTTACTTTATTCAATCTCAATATAACTATTTTTTATTTTATCTATTTTCAGTATAATTATTTTTACTTAAAATAAATTTATTTTATAATAAATGATATGAATAAAAATAAATTAATATGGGATGTAGGAACTAGGAAGTACCTCTATCATAGTATTTACTAAAAAAAATACTACTCCGGGTATCAGAGCAGTATTTATTGCTTATCTCGTGGATGCTGTGGATGGCCTGATGCAGCCGATAAATGCCCGGCCAAACCAGTTAACTAAAAACCGATCCCGGTCGAAGTGCGCACCAGCTTTTGTCTCGAATACCCTTTCTTTAAGTCCGGCTCAAACTTCGAAAACGGCCACGGCCACCGGCCACCGTCCCGTTCCCCCTCCTCACATCCACCACCACCCTCACGCCTCGCCACCCCACCCCATCACTCCCCCTCCGCCGCGCGCCGTCGCCGCCGCCTCCCCCACTCCCCTGGAACCTCACTTGCGTGTTCTCCTGCGGCGCCCCACGCTCCGGCCCATGGACCCGTCGAACCACGCCAAGCCGGCGGCCCCCGCCAATGCGGACCTCGTGCTCCTCATCCCGCCCGACCATCCTCAGCCGCAGCTCCACCCGAACCAGCAGCAGCAGCAGCAGCCGCAGCCGCCGATGACGCCGATGCCCGAGGCCGCAAAACCTCCCCAAAACCCCGATAAGCCCGCCTTCGCCGCCTCGAGCCCCCACGCGCCGTCCTCGCGCCCGCCGCTGCCTCCCACCTCGGCGGCTCTCCTCCGCCGCCGCTCCTCGCTCACCAAGCCCAAGTCCCGTTTCGTCGAGCCCGCCGCGCCGACCTCCTCCGCCGCCGCCGCCTCCTCCCCTTCCTCGCGCGCCTCACCCGCACATCCCGCCGCCGGTGGCGCTCCGCGGCTGTTTCCACGCCGCACACCCCCGCGGACGCCGACGAGGAGGAGGAGGTCTTCCCCAAGGACGTCCGGCGCAAGTCGTCGGCGCGCTGCCGCCGCAGGATGCAGCTGGGAGCCGAGCTCCTCGTGCTCGTCCTCTTCCTCGCGCTGCTCGTCGTCAGCCTTGTGGTGCGGCCGCTCAAGGGGACTGGCTTCTGGGGCCTGGAGATCTGGAAGTGGTGCGTGATGGTCATCTGCGTCTTCTCCGGCCACCTCGTCAGCCAGTGGGTCGTCACGCTCGTCGTCTTCCTCGTCGAGCGCAACTTCCTCCTCCGCAACAAGGTGCTCTACTTCGTCTTCGGGCTCAAGAAGAGCGTCCAAGTCTGCCTCTGGATTGGGCTCGTGCTCATCTCCTGGTCGCAGCTCTTCGACCGCGATGTCGGGCGATCGGCCAAGACGGCCAGAATCCTCAATTATGTCTCGAGGTTTCTCGCCTCTGTGCTTATTGGATCAGTCATTTGGGTGGTGAAGACCTTCCTCATGAAGGTGGTGGCATCCACGTTCCACCGGAAGGCGTTCTTCGATCGGATTCTGGAAAATGTGTTCGATCAGTACGTCCTGCAGACGTTGTCGGGGCCGCCAGTGATGGAGCTGGCAGAAAATGTGGGCCGGGAGGGTAGTGGTCTTGGGCGGGTGAGCTTCACCAAACCGAAGGAGGAGAAAGGCTCCCCGGATGTGATTGACGTGATGAAGCTGAGGAAGATGAGCCAGGAGAAGGTGTCGGCGTGGACGATGAAAGGGCTGATGGCGGCAATAGGAAGTTCAGGGCTGTCAACGATATCTAATACTATTGAGAGCTTTGATGATGTTGATGGCATGGAGCAGAAGGATAAGGAGATAAATAATGAGTGGGAGGCGAAGGCAGCTGCATCTGCCATTTTCAAGAACGTTGCAAGACCCGGCTATAAGTAAGAGGATTATAATTGTAAATTAGTCCACTCGTCTGGATTTCATTTGATTTGTACAATTGTTTATTGGTGCAGGCACATTGAGGAGGTGGATCTGCTAAGATTTTTCAACAAGGAGGAGGTAGATCTGGTGCTTCAAAGGTTTGAGGGGGCATTTGAAACTAGGAAGATAAAAAAATCTGCACTGAAGAACTGGGTGGTAATGGAAATCTCTAACACAAACGTTGTTTCCATTATGTTAAGTGTCGCACGTTCTAGTGGTTATTTTGTCCTAGAATATAGGTTGTATCAAATGTTTCATATATTCCTTTCAAAGGTTTGTCTGCAGCTGTCAGAATTGTGAACATGCCCTATCTAATACTACTAGATTAGAGTTCTACAATTCGAGTAACATTTTCAAGTTGTAAACATTACTTGAAGCCATAAACTGTGGACATGGTGAATTTATTTCGTTATGGTCTGCTTTTCTAGTTCTTTTTTAGCATCTAACAATTAATATTGTTTCCTGGTTATTAATTGGGCTTTTAAAAAAATAAAATCAATAAATACTACAGCAATATAGGATAGGCTTATGCATCTGACATATAGGGCTTGTTTGGGGGAGTTTCTGGCAGCTGCAGCTTCTCCTAGAACCAGAAGCTCTCCCAAATAGTCTAGCTTTTAGTCCAGATTCTGAGAAGCCATAGTTGTAGAATCCAAAAAATGAACTGGAAGCCAGTAGCTGAGAAACCCAGCTTTTCCAAATTCTTAGAAGCTGGCTACCAACCAGTTGCTTCTCAAAATCAAGCTCCCCCAAACAGGCCCATATATGGGTAGACTAGATTTATATTTGAAGCTCATCTATTTGTTTTCCTTATTATTTTTTTCCAACCACCAGGTAAAGGCATATCTTGACCGTAAATCACTGGCACATTCTTTGAATGACACAAAAACAGCAGTTATGCAACTTCATAATCTGATCAGGGTTTTAGTGATTGTTATAGTCATTATCATCACTTTGTTGTTGATGGGCATCGCGACAACAAAGATCCTCCTTGTCATCTCATCCCAACTTCTAGTTGTGGTATTCATATTTGGCAATGCCTGCAAGACTGTATTTGAAGCCCTTATATTTGTATTCATCATGCATCCATTTGATGTTGGCGACCGCTGTGTCATCGATGGAATACAGGTAACTTCTAGACCACCCTGTTACCAGTACCTGTTTCATTTGATTTTTCATATGAAAGTTCTGGTGCTAACTTTTATCTATGCTGATGGTAGATGGTTGTCGAAGAAATGAATATATTAACCACCATCTTCTTAAAGAATGACAATGAGAAGATATATTACCCAAACTCTGTATTATCAACAAAGGCCATCAGTAACTTTTACCGAAGCCCCAATATGTATGACACCATTAATTTTGCTATTGACGTTTCAACTTCAATTGAGAAAATTGGAGCTTTGAAGTCCAGAATTAAAGGGTTAGTTCTTAAACTGTCTTGTTTTTCATCTTTAACAGAATATTTTTTAGAAAAAAAATCTATTCCAATATCTAAACATTCCAATGTTAGAGGCGTACCACTTTTCATATATATTGATATGAATCTTTATGTGATATAAATGTCTCATTGGATACATGCTATCACGTCTCAGTTGTCACTAATTCCTTCTGACTTTCAGGTACATAGACAGCAAACCAACGTACTGGTACCCTATTCACACTGTAAACTTAAAGGACATCTTGGACGTGAACAAGATCAACATTTCTCTATGTGTCCAGCATACGATGAACTTCCAGAATATACGAGAGAGGAACCTAAGGAGATCTGAGCTCGTCATGGAACTAAAGAAACTGTTCGAGGAGATGTCAATTACCTACCACCTTCTGCCCCAAAAGGTTGAGCTTAGCTTTGTTGGCCCAAATCCGGTACCCATTGCTCTTCCTCAAAGCAGCTAAACAACTTATGACAATACCACGGTGGTCACTGGTCAAGGAGGTTGACAGCTAATGGTTAGTTTTGCAGTTTGTACTGATGCTCTTCAAAATCTTTTTGTACATGCCTAAGCCTCCTGTGGTTTCATTATATAATGCTTTAGCATATGCAGAGCATGGAAACGAGAGTTTGTGCTTGATTATACATTATATATTCCACATTGGGTCACTGAAATTGGAAAGCTCGAAAGTTGGGTATTATTCTTCTTTATGGACTTTGCATAATCTGTACTCTGTTATAACCTTTTGGGTTTTATGGGCAGAAAAAACAGACCACGCATTTTATATTGGGTAAGGCAATCAGAGTTGTAACTGCGACGAGGAGCACCTGATATGTTTATCAGTTTATCTAAGGTCTTTTACACCCCAGCACAGTTGTGTATTACCTTCGTCCTAAAATAAATTTATTTTTCATTTAATCCACATATATCAATACAAAATCAAAAATATTAAAATATCTTTATTTTATTAAATCTTAATGTAACTATTTTCACTTTATCTTCTCTCAATACAACTATTTTTTATTTTTATAAGTTCTAATGCAATGATTATTTTAAAAATAAAAATAAATTTATTTTGAAACAAATAAAAAAAGGAGCTCGAAATAAATTAATATGGGAAGGAGATAGTAGAACGTGAGAACCAACTTCATATGGACCGGACCTAGCCACCTAGGCTATGTTCGAGGAGTTTTTAGGCTCTATCCGAGGAGTTTTTAGTAGCTATACCTTAGCTCATTCTACAATCTCCAGCTCCAAATCTAGATTCTCTCCAGTTATAGAATTAGAAGAACAGTTATAGAATTAGAAGAAGCTATTAAGCCTACTTTTCCAGGTTCTCAATCTCACCTGCTGATAAACCTCCTCCCACCACAAGCCCAAACCAAATCAGTCTATTTCCCTCCAATGGGTCCACTCCACTAATTTCCCAAACCATTTCAGCCCATTTTGAGTCCACCTCAACAGGCCACTGTTTGCTACTATCACCCATTACATTTGTAGACATATTACATAGCAAAATCGGTCGCTCACGGAACTAGCTATAGATAAATTTTTTAATATAAATATAATATAACATTATAACTGGTATGTAATTATAATATAATTTATATATAACTTTCAAAAATTTCATGGTAACATGTTATTTATGTTATTTTTGTGAAGTGAAGGTCGCGAGATCCAATCTTCTCACTTATACGCGTATTATGATTTTTTTCTTTCCAACATGCAACAAATGTTAAAGTAAATCTAATAGTTTAATCTAATGGTTTAAAATTATGTAAAATTTATATAAAAGTTATAATACAATATACATTATAATTATACTAGTTTATATTTGATAATTTTTTGGAGAAAAGATACGTAGCAAAACAGCTCACGGGAACCGCGCGTTCCTCCCCGCAGCCGGCCATGCTGTTTGCTCACGCTGGTTCACTCGACGCCGCGGCCGTATGACACACTTCCGCGCGCATCGGTGTTGGTGGTGGCCACACAGTCCACAGGCACAGCTCGCTCCTTCTGCTGCCGGGCCACACTTTCAATTCCTACCGCTACCGGTAGACCTTCCCACGGTCCAGCGTCGACGACTTATTTAGAACAAGTACTATTGACTATCACATGCAACATATACAATATATCATCTTTAATACATAAATACTAATGTCATTAAATATTTTACTGTACTCTCACATTTTTTTAAGTTTACGTGGAGTCTTTTAATTTAATTTAAGATGGCTCATTATCAGTTATGCTTTTGCTTTGCGGGGGCCAACCGCCGCTTTGATTCTCCCCGTTTGAGATTCCGCCGTTCGTGCCAACAATGCCTCTGCTCCCTAACCTCCATTGCTGTTCGCATACACTTCGCCGCTGTCTGTCTGTGACACCGGGACCGTCCACAAGCAAATGAAAATATATATCCTGCCTTCTCATGCAATATTTACAACTGAACATTTCGAGAAGTGGTTACATGAGTGACGCATGCAACGGCAAGGCAAACCAATCGGAGCAACGTGCACCGCTGCACCACATACAGTATCCTTCCTCCTCCCATTTAAGAGCACATTCTCGCAGCCCCACACGCGAATAAATTAAGAGCGTGTTTGGTGTAATGCCATAACAGGAAAAAAAAATTCTCTACAGCGACGCTACAGGCTCCCAACCCTGCAGTCCAGCGAGCGATGTCGTCCGTCTGACATCTGATGACATCTTATGGATACATCCCTCTAGCTCGTGTGTGTTGTGTGGCGGTCGGTTCCTTCACGTGATATATTGGCTCAGCTCTTGCGCTCACCTCGTTTGGCCTGCTTCGAAGTCCTTAATCACGATTAGGTCGGCCTGGAAGCCTAATCGACGGCCGCCTCCGTCGGCACGCCCATGGCGTGCTGCATGCTCTGTTGTTGCCGTCAATATCTCGTTGGTTTCTTGTTTTCTGTGTCCTGCCGCACTGTTGCGGCCGCTAGCGAGGAGATGGCAGACTTGGCAGTATCTGTCGCTCTCCCCATCCGTGCCGCCGTCGACCGGATCAAGGCGCAACTGTGACGGTGGCGCCGAAGGATGACGAACTCATCCGCGCCACGATCTATTTTCGGTGGGAGTCATTGGCACAGCGAGCTGAGCGAGCCGAGGTTTGCATCCGTTGAGCCGAGAGAGTATTGACACAACACACGCGTGTTGGAGGGGTGATCCGTCGGATGTCAAACGGACGACATCGCTCGCCGGACTGCAGGGTTGGGAGCCTGCAATCCGGCTGTACATAATTTTTGGGTCTTGTATAATTGCCTTTTATTTTGTATTGAAATTGTGTTTTCTCCTGTTTTTTTACTTTGTGAATTTATTTTCAAAACGAAGCAACACATTGCCCCTATTTCGTTATGTTAAGTTAACGGTGTTAACTTTTTCAAAAAAGACCAAAATGTCCCTACTTTTTGCCCCGCCGAGGGGCCATCGCCCGTTGCGCCGCGCCGAGGGCTGTCGCCCCGCCCCGCCGCGACGATGGGCCGCCGTCGTCGCCGCCGTCCGCCCGCCCGCCGCGGGCTCGTGCGAGCCGCCACCACCGCAGTCGCGTCAAGGAGCCACCCCGCCGCCGCGCGAGCGCGTCGCCGCCGCGCCGAGGGCCGTCGCCGCCCGCCGCGCCAGGCTCGCCGCGCGCGCCGCCGCCGCCCCGCGCCGCCGCGCCCCGCCCGCCGCGCCCCGCCGCCGCGCCCGCGCCCGCCGCCGCCCCGCCGAGGGCACCACCCTTCGCCACCCACCGCGTCCCCGCCGCCGCCGCCTTGCCGAGGGCCGCCGCTGCCGCCGCCGCCGCACGAGCTCCCGCAAGCGGCCGTCCCATGAAGAGGATGGTGAGATAAGGATATAAGGGTAATATGATATTTTTATCATTATTTTCATATATTTGATAATTTTTTAATTTGTTTATTTATTATCACCTAAGAGCCATCCAAACTAGGGGCAAACGACAGCTTTGTTTCAAATTTGCAAGGGCAAAAACACAAAGTTAAAAAAACAAGGGTAAAATCACAATTAGACCGGTGGATAGGGGCAAAATCACAGTTATCTCTAATTTTTTTTCCTTCATAACAATGTTACATTGGTAATGTCAAAACTAGACGTATTTAGATACTATCAATATAATTTTTTTATAGGTAACATTCTAATAAGTGGTTTTGGATTGATACCAAATGAAAACCAAATTTTATGTTATGATGATTTTTTTAAATTATACCAAATTAAACATAGGCATTACCATCCATTTAACTCCAGACTAAATCATCATATTACTATTCAAACTAAAAAATCGATATGACACATTTTGGCAATCCAAAATGGTCCTAAAGCAGTGATTCGATGCGACATCCCTTCAATCGATGGCGGTTTCAATACATGCGGATTGTATCATGTACTTACTCCTTTCATCCAAAAAAATATTTCTGGGATTGAGTCTGGATATAGCATGTCCGATTTAAATCTAGAAGTGGGTTCTTTTCTACTTCCAAACTTACAGAAGTGGATTTTTTTAACAGAAATACTCCTATACATTCTTTTTCTTTTTTCTTACGTTGCCAACGTTCAGACTTAAATTTAGAAGTGGATTTTTTTACCGAGGAAATACTCCTATACACGCTCTTTTTTTTGCTTGCGTTGCCAACTAGACGTGACATCCGTGGCGCATTGGGTGGCGTCGTGGCGGTGATATACTGCAACCATAACCGGCAACAACCACATAACATGCAAACACGCAACCCCATCTTTAATTATGCAATTATTATTATGCTTGACCGTAATTGCAGATGCAGGTGCAGGGTTTTCTTACCGTCAGAATTGACATTACCCCATCCTCAATAATAAACACGATTATCACACGCAATAACCACAGTAATCATAATAAATCATACAAAACCACACAAAATTTATCAAAAATTTAAATTAATTTTTAAATTTATTTAAATTTAATAATATTATATAATTTTATTTATCATATCTTAACGATAAATATGATAACCACAGCAAGATGCCGCCACTCACATGTCACCGATGGAACTCACACGTACCACGAGCTAGCGGCCTACGAAGTATACATGTAGACGCCCGACGTTAATTTCCCACGCCGCCTGATCTCTCTCCACCACTGCTGCGGTGCTGCCAGCTTTCTGCGTGTGATCGTGTCGTTTTCTTAATTCCTCCTCTCTAGAATGACACGGCCAGAAATTTCTAAAGTCTATACACGAGCTAGGTCACGAATGTCGGAAGACACTACATTTATTTACTCTCTCTATTTTATATTATAAATTATTTTGATTTTTTATTTAAATTTTATTAGATTTGATCAAAAATTTTAAAATAGTAATATCTAAAATATCAAATTAATTTTATTAAATCTAATATTAAATATATTTTAATAATACGTTTGCTTTGTATTAAAAATACTATAATGTTTTTCTAAATCTAATTAAATGTAAGAAAGTTTGACTTAAAAAACAAATTTATAATATAAGACGGATGTAGTACTAAATAGTTTGCCCGTTGTCGACAAGGCCTTGGATCATCGATCCATATTTATTAGTAAGCGAAGTTTACTATATAATAATTTATTTTTAAGAGATTTGTCGCGTGATTTTTCTATCCGGATTTGTCTTTTTGGCTGCCCAATATGTGTCAAGATTCGTGTAGGCCATTGAATAAGCATCAAGATTTGTGCTAGTCGAGGAAAAATAAAAAATCAAGTAGCAGCCAGGATATCCTGTATACCTCAGTTTAGTTGCAAACACTCCTCTCCACTCAGCTATGCTCTCCATCCACTCAGCTATAGGTATTTTGGACTGAGACTTGCGTACTACTGAGTACATGATAATTACATTACATAATGACAATTACGACAATTACATATTAGTTATATTATAACAATAATAATTACACCTTAGTTACATTATTGTTATATTCTAATTATATTATAGTTATATTTATGAGATTTTCGATGAACAAATTTGTCAAAGTGATATATAGGCACTCACCGTTTTCGTCCTAATCAGCCGTTGCTTGTTGTCGCTCTCACTATATTAACCTCCTCCTAATGTGGCTCCGGTGGTACCAAACGCCACCACTTTTTTGTCAACCCGTCGTATCACTGCCTCCTTCATATGATCAAGTCACGTATATTAATTAGTATGTGATGTAAAATTATTTGATAACATGATATGAAATTAAAAAAGAAAGAGAAAATCAGTTTCATCAGATGAAACTTTGTGTACACGAATACCAACTTTCAATTAGTCATGAAATTAAATACGATTTTGATCCTATGAAATCATACCATATAATTATGCATTGAAAAAAGTAGTTTCAAATACTATTTCATTTTATTAATGCTTATGTGGTTGTTTTTGAAAACATCAATATGAAACTTTCTATAGGGATTAGTAATCATTACTCATTATTAAAGCTGTTGGATTTCAACTCCAGACCTTGATATGTTGGCTTAGAGGAGAGACATTTTTGCTAAGAGTTGAAGGTGGGCTAGGACGCGAATCCTCAAACAAATTGGGTGGTTGTGAAATTTAACTGAAATCCCGAATCACTCAAATTCGACATGTATTTGACTCCATTTAATTTTATCGTTCTTTTGTTTGAAAAAAAATGCTTTTTTTCATCTTTTCAAGGTGTCTTTTAGTTTTAAAAGGACTTTAAAAGACCTTGACGATTGATTTTTATCAAGGGGGCTATTGCATGGAATCTCCAATGGTACGATACAAAGACAATCGCTAGGTTTGATATCTATGTGGTATATCAAGTATGATGCCATGTAGGTATATATCAGTTGGTTTCTATGTGATAACAGGCCTAATATCCATGATAGTTTAGGTTTGGTACATGCGCGGTACTAATTTTTTTAAAACCACATCATACATGTGCGAGGTATTATAGTAATATAGCAGAAAAAATACAAAAGTATAACCCTAGAAAACTACAATCATGAAATAAAAGAAAAGACACACCACCACCAAAAAGACAACTCCTAAACACCAGATTGAGGAAAGCCAGACAGCCGACCACCACTATGCATGGCTTGTTGCCAATAGCTCTACAACAGGGAATAGGCGCTCTGCTCTACTACAACTCCAAGCTACTAGCCACCCACAAACTTCTAGTCATCCTCACATAGAAAGGGTTGTCGAGGGGGAGGGTCAGAGAGAAGAAGATGCACTTGTCCCTTGCGCAACCCTGATAGCGACTTCTAAGAGTACTGTCGAAGTTTAGTCAAAATCCTTATACCTTCCAAGCTATATTACGTGGTACCAATCTTGGTATTGTACCCTAGTACCAGGTTGAATATTGTCTATATATACCAGACTGATACCTATGTGGTTTCATGCCAGATCCACGCAGAAAAGTAGGTCGGCATAGGTGAGGAGGCGTTCGAACAAGGACAAAATATTCGACAACATGGGTCATGATGCCTTGTGTTCTGGTGCCACTGGGCTGCAAGACCTCATGGCCACGCTCCTCGATCTAGCCTATCACTAGCGAGATCGAGCTGCAGGGCCCTAGGTAGCTAGACCTGCTGGATGAGCTTCGGCCTCCATCATCGAGTTGATGACCGCATAGACAAGCTCTTTCGCTAAAAAAGTTGGCCGTCGAACCAAGGGAAAGACGAGGCTCCTGGCGGGGGTGGTCCGCATGGTTGATAGGGATGAGGACATGGGAGGCGGCAAGCAGCACACCGGAGGGCACACACTCGGTGTCGGTAGCACAACGATTAGAGGAGATCCCATGCGGAGGTCCGATATTTTCCTTTCACTGCTGGAGAAGCCCATAATAGTCTCAGTTCGTAACCCTCTGTTGTCCTGATTCTCGAACCGGGACTACGAAACCGGGACAAAAGATCGATATCTTTAGTCCCAATTGAAATAATCGGAACTAAAGATCGATGGATCTTTAGTCCCGGTTGGTAACACCAACTGGGACTAAAGGTTTTTTTATTTTTTTAATTCTGCTTCTTTTTTCGTTTTCTTTTTTCCATTGTTTTTTCTGATTACATCCTGCAATAATATTTTTTCACCACGAAATACGACAGATCGAATGCAAATATTTTCATGACAGCACAAATACAACAAGCATCAAAGATTATTCTTTCAATGCCACAAACCGAATACAATAATATCAAAATTAACATCACACATCAAATCCAACAACAAAATCATCCAATCATCCACATGATTCAAAAATATCTAAAAAATAAAAAAAATATATGCGGGATGTCGGATCTCCTCTCCTCGTCGTGCATGTTGCTCCGTCGTCGCCCGTCGGCTCTCGGCGGGCGGCTCTCGCGCATGTCCTCCGACGACCGCTGCCCCACACTCGCCGCGGCCACCTACTCGCGGCCGCCGCCGTCGCCGCTCCTCGCGCTCCCGCTCCGCCGCCGTTCCCGGCTCCTCGCCGCCGTCGGTGAGCCCCCGCCGTCGCGAGATGTGAGGGGAAAGGGAGAGAAGGGGGAGGGAGATCTAAGGGGGAGGGAGAGAGAGGGAGAGGGAGAGAGAGCTGAAAAAATAACTAAGTGTTGGATCGGTGGAGAAGACGATGCGCGCCGAGGGGATATATATTCCCTTGGATCTTTAGTCCCGGTTGGTGGTACCAACCGGACTAAAGATAATTTTTCGTTATTTCTAATTCATCTTTAGTCCCGGTTGGTAGCACCAACCAGGACTAAATATAATTTTTGCTATTTTTAATTTATCTTTAGTCTCGATTGTAGCCATCAACCGGGACTAATATAATTTCTCGCTATTTTCAAAATTTTTGGTCCTGCTAGGGTTAATAACCAAAAATTAAATAATTCATTAAATAAATATAGGTTTAAAACAATAATAAGCAATTCATTAAAATTTAATCAAATAGAGATAATCCTAGACATTATTTCTCTTTTGCCCCTCTCTATTTTCCCTTTTGATCTTTGTTGACCAAGACAAGAAAAATTTGACTTTTTATTTTTATTTTTTTCTTGACTTAGGACACACGAGAGGTAACCACGAAAATTTGAGCCTAAACAAGCGAAAGGCGTGGCCAGTGGAAAATTCAGAAGACACGCTCAGAATTCAAAAATAGCTTCCGGGTTCGAAAAGGCAACCTTCTGAGCTATTTTTGGGGAAAATAAAATCACCGAATGCGGCAAAGCGGCGGACGAACGCATCCAAAGTTTTTTTATGGTCGATTTTCATATATGGAACATCTCAATCGGAGTCCGGATGTGAAAGTTATGATCGTTTTAAAAATCGACTCCGAATTAGAGACAAAACAGGAACAATGCGTGCAAAAACTTGTTACACGCGCATAAACTACACGCGACGGCTAGGGTTTGATGGAAACAAAGGAGGAAACACACGAACTGGACTCTAACTCGACCTAACCAGTAACAAGACCTCAACCAGGACACAAACTCAACACGACAGACTCTGAAACTGAAATATACAAATGCTATAGCACGGAAGGTTCTAGTGATAATACAACGGAAAATATCCGAAGAAGTGATGTTCTTATCAATATTGTAGATCCCTCTTATTTGTATATTATCACCCAAATAAGATATTATCACCAAAATAATATATGAAGAATCACTTGTTAATAATAATATGGTAATTTGTAATTACAATATAATGATCAAAGCTTCCTTTTATCTTCAATCACCTACCCCCACACAACACCACCCACTTTTCAATTACAGATCCTCTCAAATTAATTTTAGGTCATTTGAATCATGCAGTAAAATTATGTTCATTCCTTTACAACAAACCATATTTTTAATTAGAGAGGTTAAAAAAACTTTCACTTTAGTCCGGTTGGTAACATCAAATGAGACTAAAGATGGCCGTCGACATGACGATTTTAACAAGAATCTAACCAAGACTAAAGATGATCTTTAGTCCCGGTTGGTAAAGATCCTAGAGAGTCGTTCTCTCTTTTTTAACCGGGACTAAAAACGTTTTTTTAGTCTCGGATACAATTGGAACCGAGACTATTATGATTTTTGACAGATCAATCAAAAATCACAATCATTTCTTCAGTAGTGTTTTTAAAAGATAAATATATGTAATAGCTTTGGGAACAATATTGTGCAAAAGAATTAAAGAACTAATTCACTGGGCAGGAAAGCACATTGAAGTATGAAAACATTTGTTACAATTTTATGTTTTTGTTTATAGCACTTATATATAGTTAGATTTGTAAATTAAAAAACACACCGATCCACAAGACTCATAGCAGTATATATACACCCTCATTTTTCTTGTGAAATTAAAATACACCGACGATACACGTTCGTGCAATTATTTTCCTGCAGACAAGTGTCGATGCATAACCACGATCGTACGATCAAGTACTTGTATATTCCTTCTATGAGACGTATACACGCATACACGTAGTTACGTCCAGTTGACGACTAATGTCATGCACACAAGTTCCAGGCGTCGTCGGAGTCAAGAAACGACGCCAAGGCTCTGACGTCGTCCATCCAGTCGTCGCCGGCGGAGAAGCACGGATCGACCGCTGGGAATGAGCTCGACGTCGCCGTCGCCGAGCTGGTCCCGCTGCAGTCATCCCCGTCCCCTTCCCCAGCCGGTTCTGCCGCCCCGGCGAGCGGCGGTGTCGGCGCAGTTTCCCGGTGGTGGAAGAAGAATCCGCGCGTGCACCGCACGGCCTTGGGTGCCCACACGGTGGTCGTCGCCGCCGCCGTGTCAGTGTCGGCGCGGGAACCAGCAGCCGCCTGTTGCTGCTGCTGGCCCGGCACGACGGAGCTGGACGAAGCTGCGTCCGTGGCTCTGGCGCTGTCCGGCGTGCCGCCACCGCGGCTGTTGGCGGCGGCGGCGGCGCCGACCTTGCGGCTGAGCGTGCTGTTCCAGTAGTTCTTGATTTCATTGTCTGTTCGGCCTGGCAGCCTGCCTGCGATGAGAGACCACCTGTTGCCGAGGAGGGTGTGGAGCCTGACGATGAGCTCCTCCTCGTCGTCGTCGATGTTGCCGCGCTTGATGTTTGGCCGGAGATAGTTCAGCCACCGGAGCCGGCAGCTCTTGCCGCACCGCCGCAGACCTGCAAATTCATGCATGTGAAGAATTTGATCAACATCCACACAGACACAGATCACAAGTTTACATCATCGATCGATCGATTAGCTAACTCACCAGCTCGTTGGGGGACCTCTCGCCACTTGCCTTCGCCATGGGCCTTGATGTAGGAGGCAAGCATGTCGTCCTCCTTGCTCGTCCATGCCCCTCTCTTCATCCCTTCCTTTGCGCAGCAAGCTCTCCTCCCCATACTCTCTCTCTCTCTTTCTTTTCTCTCTGTGTGGTGTGAGGCTGAGCGATCTGGTGTGAAGCAGAGCCTCTCGTTCTACCATTTTGTGTTGTATTTATACATACAACGCTATACCCTATACGAGATGTGGTCATGCAGTCATGCATGCATGAGACTTGGCGGCTACAGTTTTTAGAGTTAGATGGAGAGAATTAATGGTATTACTTATATGCCCCTGCCTTTTGGCATGTGAATTTTGGGTAAAAATTTTATAAAATGCACTGCTTAGGGTCCTTTGGATTGGAGGAATTTTGTAGGAGATATAGAGTAATAGAATCCATAGGGGAAAAAAAATCCTTTGAGAGCCTTTGGATGGTAGTCTTGGTTCAAAGGAAGTTCAAGTCATAGGATATGATAATTTTATCCGCATTTTGGAGGAACTCTACCAAAAGGTTCAACCTCATGCACTACGGAAAAACCCATGTTTGCCGAGTGTAAAATTTTTTGCCGAGAGCTTTATGTCGGACACTCGGCGAACAATATATTTGCCGAGCGGGCTCTCGGCAAAAAAAAACTCTCGGCAAAAAGGACACTTTGCCGAGTGTTTGCCCTCGGCGAACAAAAACACTCGGCAAAAAATCCCTTTTGCCGAGTGCCTCCACACGGCCCTCGGCGAAAGTACGATTTTGCCGAGTGCGAATAAGGGACACTCGGCAAAACAGTAACCGCCGTCAATGAATACCGTTTGGTACCATCTTTGCCGAGTGTCGGGGCAAGGCACTCGGCAAAATACCACCTTTGCTGAGTGCCAGGGCTAGGCTCTCGAAAAAATACCAACTTTGCCGAGTGCTACGGGTAGGCACTCGGCAAAATACCACCTTTGCCGAGTATCTTTCCCTGGCTCTCGACAAACATGTCAAAATTTTTACTCATCCATCCTCCAAACTTTTTCTATTATGTAAATACAACATGTAATCCCTAATTATCAAATTTGGTAATTTTTCAATTGGTTTTGCTATATTTCTTTGATTTATTGTATTTTCATGAATTGTTTTGCAAGTCTCAAATTAGAACTACAAGTGGTTAAAAAAATTAAAAAAAGTAGTGCAAAAATTATATTCATGTTATTTAGACCCTTTTGAGTCAATATGTGGTAAATGAAAAGAAATTGAGATGTTTTTCTTCATGCAACATGGTTAGGAACGTGTTGACCGAATGATTTAAAAATTATAAAAATAGCAAACGAAGTCAGAAAATCATAAAATTTGTTAAGATGTCATGATATCATACGTCGAGGCTGGGGTAAAAAATCGAGAAGGTTTCGAATATTTTATCAGGTACGACGTGTTAGTGATATGCCCTACAGGCAATATGGAGATATTGGATATCACGTCAATGTTTATGTATTTATGAATAAAGTGTTATTCAGTTCCATGAAATAGACATCTTGTATTGATCAATAAGTACGTGACTTATTTATGAGACTCTATATGTATGAATCTATTTCTAAATGATCCCTGATCATATATCATATTATTAGAACTAATATGATTCTAAGATCGACATGTTTATTGATTGATGATCATGTCTCATAGATCATGGGTATGGAGATACCAAATCAATAAACATGGATACATGTGTTGGAGAACACATTGTTGGATAGACCCACCATGAGACACTACAGGAATTAATGTGCCATTAGTTGGTCTCAGGTAGTGTTGGTACAAAGTCCTTAGACCTGAGATCAACATGGATTCCAACATGTGTAGTAGCCTACTTTGGGACTACCAAACGCAATACCCGTAACTGTGTAGTTATAAAGGTAGTTTTCGGGTTTGCTATGAAACATGGAGTGGGATGTGAATGATCAAGATGGAATTTGCCCCTCCTTTGGAGAGATATCTCTGGGCCCCTCGAGGTAATGGATTATGGAAATGCATGGCCATGCTAAGTTGATTGAAGAGTCAATCAACAGACAGATAATCCAATACGATTTGAGTGATTGGTTAAGCTATTGAAGGGATGGGACTCATCTTGCCTATAGCTTAATTGGTATCGTGAGGCAAAGGGATTTGTGTACACATTACAAGTTCAGAGCTGATATTATATTCTTGTATACTATGGTGTCAATATGTGCTGCTAGGCGCCGCCGTTGACAGGTCGGCTGAGTTGGACTCGAGTCGACGGTCGGCTAAGTTAGACTATAGCCGAAACCGAGTATACCTGAACCTACAGGGTTGCACGCTTAAGGGGATAAGAATAGGGATTTGAGTTGGACTCGGATATGGCTCGATCGGATAGGGATCCGATCGGATAGAGTCCTATGGTCTTACGACGTATGGGCGGCCGACTCTATGAGATTCGGATAGGATCCGATTAAAAATAGAGTCATGATCGGCCACTAGTCCCAGTCGGCCAACTCTATATAAAGGGGCGAGGGGTGGAGAGTTGCTGTATCGCACTGAACCGAATCCGCAACAGAAGTCGCCGAGATCAATCTCCACGGAAACCCTCCCCACTTTCGAGCCAAACCCTGGCCTTGCATCGCGTGCTAGCACACGGGTGTTCGGCGTTCTGTCCCCGAACATGTGGATACCGGTAGAGGCATTGCTACGTTGCGCGCTGTTCATCTGCTGTGGTACTTCGGAGCAAGGCGACTGCGGTAGATCGGCTGTGGTCGAGCACATCGAAGCGAGGCACGATAACACGGTCAGACGACTCGGCGAATCGGCTACATCCGCGAATCGGCTGATTGGTGAATCGGCTGTCCCCGGGAATCGGCTGTCATCGGCAAGCACAGTTCCAGATCGGATAGCCCTGATTGGCTGTTTCCGGTGCTTACTCCAATCGGTAACGATCTATCGGCCCTTACTTGCGAGCGTTCCTGGTTTGCGCGGTAAAAAGTTTTGTTTTTCGGCTAGCGTAGCCTCCGTGTAACCCTTTAGTGGTATCAGAGCTAATCTTGCTTAGTTCGGGTTTTAGATTGGATCTGGAACAAGTTTTGCGCATGGGTTGATTAGATCAATCGGTTTTACGGGATCTGTTGAGGAGAGTTGATGGTAATTGCGTTCCTTGATAGTGTATCGGAACGGCGTAATGTGATTACGTCGATGCAATATCCATAGAACTCGGTTTGAGTCGGGTTCGAGATAGCGTTCCTTGATAGTGTATCGGAACAGTATAATGTGATTATGCCGAAGCTATCTCGTAGTCCGATCTTGTTAGATGCCTCGCACCTACGCAAACCATCTCCCTTGATAGTGTATCGAGATGGCATAATGTGATTATGCCGACATGGTTTCCGTAAGCGATTTCATAGATTGGATCTATGAATTTCGTGTGGTGTTCCAGGCGCTGCCTCTAATGCAAAGAAGGGCAAAAAGGGGTCGGCGACATCAGATGCCGTTTGCTTCTATT
The DNA here is from genome assembly GCA_019925245.2 of Oryza australiensis. Lineage (NCBI taxonomy): Eukaryota > Viridiplantae > Streptophyta > Magnoliopsida > Poales > Poaceae > Oryza > Oryza australiensis. The sequence goes on from JAIFGZ020000284.1 coordinate 105,558, forward strand.
GCAAGGACACATGCCACTGGAAAAGGAACTGCAAGAAGTACATGGAGGATCTCAAAAAGAAGCAAAGTACGACTTTTGCTTCAGGTATTAATGTTATAGACATTAATCTTGCTACTTCACCTACTGACTCTTGGGTATTTGATACCGGATCGGTAGCTCATATTTGCAAATCGTTGCAGGGAATGAGAAGAAACTAGAGGCTTAAGAAGGGGCGAGGTGAACGCACGTCGGCAATGGAGCAAGCGTTTCTACGATTCTTTGTCGGCACAGTACCACTTCATCTACCTTCGGGATTAGTTTTGGAATTAAATAATTGTTATTGTGTTCCAACACTATGTCAAAACGTTATTTCCGCTTCATGTTTGCAAGCGGAAGGATATGATTTTAGATCAATGGACAATGGTTGTTCAATATATCTCAAAGATATGTTCTATTTTCATGCTCCATTGGTGAATGGATTATACGTTTTGAATCTTGAAGCGTCTCCCATCTATAACATTAATACGAAAGGCAACTCTCTAATGATACAAACTCCACGTTTATCTGGCATTATCGCTTAGGCCATATAAATAAGAAACGCATGGAGAAGCTCCATAAGGATGGATTGCTTCACTCTTTTGATTTTGAATCATTTGAGACATGTGAGTCTTGTTTACTTGGTAAGATGACAAAGGCACCTTTCACGGGACACGGTGAAAGAGAAAGTGACTTGTTGGCACTCGTACATGCGATGTACGTGGACCAATGAGCTCAACGGCCAGAGGTGGTTATCAGTACTTCATTACCTTTACCGATGACTTTAGTAGATATGGTTATATCTATTTAATGAGGCATAAGTCCGAATCCTTTGAAAAGTTCAAATAATTCCAGAATGAAGTACAGAATCATTTAGGGAAAACAATCAAGTTTCTACGATCAGATCGTGGAGGGGAATACTTGAGCCAAGAGTTTGGTAATCATCTGAAAGATTGTGGAATTGTTCCACAGTTGACTCCACCAGGAACTCCACAATGGAACGGAGTGTCCGAATGGAGAAATCACACCTTGTTGGACATGGTGCAGTCGATGATGAGCCAAAGTGGTCTTCCGTTATCCTTCTGGGGATATGCTCTTGAAACAGCTGCGCTAACACTAAATAGAGTTCCATCTAAGTCAGTTGAAAAGACACCATATGAGATATGGACAGGGCAACCCCCTAGTTTGTCTTTTCTCAAAATTTGGGGATGTGAAGCTTATGTAAAACGTTTACAGTCTGACAAGCTCACACCCAAATCTGACAAGTGCTTCTTTGTGGGATACCCTAAGGAAACTAAGGGATATTACTTTTATAATCGGGAACAAGGCAAAGTGTTTGTCGCCCGACACGGTGTCTTCTTGGAGAAAGAGTTTCTTTCAAGAAGGGTTAGTGGGAGCAGGGTGCATCTTGAAGAAATTCAAGAAACACCAGAAAATGTTTCAGCGACCACAGAACCACAACAGGAGGAGCAAAGTGTTGCGCCACCAGTTGTAGATACACCAGTCCCACGGAGGTCTGAAAGATCACGTCGTGCGCCTAACAGGTAGACAGGTGCGGAACAACGTGATATATTGTTGTTGGACAACGATGAGCCTAAGACCTATGAGAAAGCGTTGGTGGGACCCGATTCCAACAAGTGGCTTGGAGCCATGAAATCCGAAATAGAATCCATGTACGACAATCAAGTTTGGAACTTGGTTGATCCACCTGATGGTGTCAAAACCATTGAGTGTAAATGGGTTTTTAAGAAAAAGGCCGATATGGATGGAAATGTTCACATCTATAAGGCGCGATTGATGGCGAAAGGTTTTAAACAGATTCAAGAAGTTGATTATGATGAAACCTTCTCGCCCGTCGCAATGCTTAAATCTATTCAGATTATCCTAGCGATTGCTGCATATTTCGATTATGAGATATGGCAGATGGATGTCAAAACGACTTTCCTAAATGGAAACCTAAGCGAGGATGTATACATGACAGAACCTCAGGGTTTTGTCGATCCACAATCGTCTGGAAAGATATGCAAGCTACAGAAATCCATTTATGGATTGAAGCAAGAATCTCGGAGTTGGAATATTTGTTTTGATGAAATAATCAAAGGGTTTGGTTTCATCAAAAACGAAGAGGAGGCCTGTGTTTACAAAAAGGTCAGTGGGAGTGCAATTATATTTCTAATCTTATATGTGGATGACATATTGTTGATTGGAAATGATATCCCTATGCTAGAATCCGTCAAGTCTTCATTGAAAAATAGTTTTTCCATGAAAGACTTAGGGAAGGCAGCATACATATTAGGGCACTCGGCGAAATTAGTATTTGCCGAGTGCCGCTGATCTGGCCCTCGGCAAAGCTTGTTTTTGCCGAGTGCCCAGATCGGGGCACTCGGCAAAGCCTCGGCACACGGCAAGCTTTTCTAATATGCCCGCCTCCTCTGCGTGCCATGCTCGATTCGGACTTAGGCAAAATAAGCAAACCCGTGCCGCCGCCTCCCCGCTCTCTGCGTCGCACCGCCTGCCGCCGCCTCGCCCCGGCGTTGGTGCCCCGCCGCCGACCGCCGCCCCTACCCGCCGCCCCTGCCGACCGCCGCCACGTGCGCGCCGCCGCCTCTGCCGGCCGTCGCCTCCCGTGCCGCGCTTGCCGCCCGCCGGCCCACTGAGGCTCCTCCTCCGGCCGACGTCCTCCCGTGCCGGCCGACGGTATCCTCCTCCGGCCGACGCCCCCACCTCCCCCACCCGGCCGACGCCGCCCTGCACCCCGGCCGACGCCCTCTTCTCCTCGCCGGCCGACGGCCCACCGGGCGACACCGCTTCCCTTCCTCCGGCCGACGCCCCCACCCCCTCCGCATTTTTTCGATAAACATGTTTTTTACTTTTGCAATATTTATTTGTTATTGTAACATTTAGTTCAAACAAAATTAGATTTGTTATTATATAAACATTTAGTTCAAACTATGACAATATTTAGGTTATTATTGACACATCAAAATAATATCATGTATTTAGGTGTTTATTAAAACGAGTGATATTTAGGTATTTATTACAAACAAATATATGGTAAAAACAATGGTATTTATTAGATACATATCTATACTCCTTTGATTTGATTTGAGTAGAAAATATATGCAATATGCACGTATATATTTTTGAAGTTTATTGTATGCACATATGTTCGAAGCCTTTTTTTTGAGATGATGAATGGAGTCGCATCGCGCAGCCATGCCGTCGCTTGTGTGCCGGCCATCGAGCCGTGCTTCCCTATTTTGTAGGTGCCGCTGTCTTTACCGTAGTTTGTCTGTGTATAACGTAACCTTAGGCGTCTCCCGTTCGAAAGAGATACGGATGAAAATATGCATCTTCTTGCATATCTTTAACTGTATCTTTTTCGAATTGTCCACGTTTTTTGGACAGCCCGAGGATGTGTAGATGAGTTTATTTTCCATGGTCTAGTATTTTGGTCCGACTCAGAATTTTGGTAGTATCTCCTAGTTGTTCTCCGGATACACAATCTCCCTGTCGGGACGTGTATTTGGAGAACAGCGGGGAGGTGCTGCCGAAATTCTGTCTCGGAGCGGAGTACTAGAGCATGGGAAGTAAACTCATCTACACATCCTCAGGTGGGATTAGGACCTATCTTTACCTATTAGACATTAGAGGCACTCGGTAGATGGAAATAATATTTATATGATTATTCGATATGATAGAGGATGGATGACCGTGAGTGGATGTATACGGGCCGTTCAAGTCACGGTTCGTTGACCGATGAATGGATCGAGAAGATCGATGCTCTCTTGGAACTTGCATTTGCCAAGGTTAAAGGAGCACGTACCACATGGTGTCCTTGTAGCAAATGTGGTAACATGAAGCGACAAACAAAAGAGATCATGGGCAAACACCTTTGCAAGAATGGTTTTACAACGATTATACCCGTGGACGTTCCATGGTGAAGCCTACCGTGGGAGAGACGAGGTCGTCCGACAACGCATCGAGGAGTTTGAATCTGATGCCGGGGTAGGAGACATGTTAAATGACTATGAAGAAGCACACTTCGATGAAGGATGTAGGGAGGAGGAGCTGGAGCCTACCGCAAAGGCATATTACGACATGTTGTCTGCGGCACAGCAACCCCTTCATGGGCATACAAAAGTTTCTGAACTGGATGCCATTGCACGGCTAATGGCGGTAAAGTCTCAGTTTAGCTGGAGTAGAGAGGCCTTTGATGTTATGTTGACAGTTGTTGGGAGCCTGCTTCCGAATGGCCACCTTCTGCCAAAGAGCATGTATGAGGCACAAAAACTCCTTCGTGCACTTAAGATGCCATATGAGCAGATACATGCTTGTCCGAACGGATGTATCCTATTTAGGAAAGAGCATGCGGAAGCAAAATACTGTGCAAAGTGTGGATCCTCTAGGTTCGTAGAGGTAGACTCTGGTGATGGGCATAAGAGGCAGCTCGCTATCCCCATGAAGATCTTACGGTACCTTCCATTCATACCGAGGATCCAACGGCTTTACATGATCGAGGAATCCACGAAACAGATGACATGGGGAGGATTTCGATCCTACTACCCAGGATATTGATGGAGAAGTCGTCATGAGGGTGGGAGGAGGCAAGAGGCATGGGCGGTACTGGATTGGCGACAACCTTCTCGACACAGCCAGTACAGTCACTCTGTCCCAGCTTCGAGCAAGGAGCACGAGCGAAAGCCCGGCCATACGCACATGGCCGACCGCTTCATAGACCAAGTGCAGCAACTCCGGGTGAGAAATTTTTGGTTTTGTGCTCAATTAATTGATATTTACGATTGTTTGCTTCGTTTTGTAACATTGGGATGGAATATTGTAGGACGAGTTGGAAGAGGAGAGAAGGAAACGGCGGGTTAGAAAATTCTTTTTCTCTCAATTCATTAATATTTACTGATTGTTTGCTTCACTTTGTAAAATTGAAATGGAATATTGTAGGACGAGTTGGAAGAGGAGAAAAGGAAACGGCGGGAGATTGAGATGAGGATGACTGAGATGTACAGCTACGTGCAATCAATCAGTCAAAACATGGGTCTTCCTATCGTACCGCCACCACAGCCTGTGGTATTCACTCCTCCACATCCTTTTGTAGGCACTCCGGTGAGTCACTTAACGTCACATTTAATTTTCTTATTTACGAATGTTACTATCTTGACAACCTATACTATTCTATTTTCCTTTTGTGCAGTCTCAGTCGGCGGCATCAAATAACCCCCCCAGTAATGACCACGACGGTTGGACGCCGTGGCCATCTCGGTAAATTTCTTTGAACAATTGTAATTCTGGACTATCTACTGTGAACTACTATATTTTCTTCGAATTTCGTTTGCGAATTGTGGACTATGTACTGTGAACTACTATGTTTATGTTTTGTGGATTGTGACTGTGACTACGATTGTGAATTATATTTATGTCTTATGGATTATGAATTATGGCTAAGCTGTTGTGATTGTGGTTGTCGATGTGGTTATACTGATTGGGGATGTGGAATGATGCTTATGGGGTTGTGGAATGATTGGGGTTGTGAATGTGATGTATATTTTAAAAATTTGTGAAATATGTGACTGAACAAATAAAACAGGGTTAAAATTTTTACTTTGCCGAGCGCAACACTCGGCAAAGAGGGCCTTCACCGAGTGCAATGGCCAAAACACTCGGCAAAGAGGGCAACTGGGGATTCGGCAACCCTCTTTGCCGAGTGCCCATACTTCACCGAGAGCTGTGGCAAAAGCACTCGGCGAAATTCCCTTTCGCCGAGTGTTTTTGCAAAGCTCTCAGCGAATTTTTCAACTTCGCCGAGTGTTTTATTCTCAAGCACTCGGCAAAATTTAAAACTTCGCCAAGTGTTTTTTTGGTCCTCGGCAAACTTTTCGTCACCGTATACCCAACCTAACATGTACTTTTTTTGCCGAGTGTCGAAGGGACACTCGGCGAAGATTTCGCTGAGTGCCCGATGGAAAACTCTCGGCAAAGAGCTCTTTGCCGATCCAAAGTTCACCGTGTGATCTATGCCGAGTGCAACACTCGGCGAAATTTTCGCCAAGTGTTAAACAGCCTTCGCCGAGTGTCCCGGACACTCGACAAGAAGGATTTCCGTAGTGATGTTCACAATTCTTTTGAAAGTTTCAGATCACTTTCTCTCTTCCTCTCTCCAATAAATCAACATATTAATATTAAATTTCCTATACTTTTTCTTGTGAGACATCCAAACAATCACTTTTAACAATTCCTTTGATTTTGTTTCCGGTAGGATTCAACAAGTCACAATATTTCAATCTGTGTTTTTGTTCTATTCCTATTTTTTGATTCCTGTGTTTCAAATGAGCCCTTAATTTTGTGCGAGGGAGGGGAGACTAAATGGAGGAAGGGATATAGATACTATCTGTCATACTTGGGCATGTTCTTTCTTTAAGAAATGGGAGAATGGATTAATGCGACATGCTTCTAGAATTTCTAAACATTGGATTTTGACAAAAAAACATTCTATATATGAATTTCTTACAAAATTGTTCTAAATCCAGTTTTTCAACTTAACAATAGTTAGTTTATTCATTTGTACGTACCTCAAGCAATGATCATAAAATCATTCAGCTATATATTCAGTCATTCATAAAAGAGCCCCTAACAGGGAAAGATGCACCATTTTGCACAAGGGAGGGGGAGATAACACACAGATTTTGCCAAATGATGAGATTTTTTTCATCAATTGAAAGGCCTACAAGATACGAATTAAATTTTTAAATATATATTTTTTTTCTTGATTTTGCGTATATATATATGTTTTTAAAGTATTTGTATAAATACACATTCCTCGTGGGTTGGAAACACGTAAATACATCGTCAACATAGCTCAAAGATGTAAGACCGATGAGAGGGACGATGGCATGGCATCAACATGTGTGACTATGTCGGTCCCACCTGACATGAGCACGTGATGGCATGGTGACGTAGCAGGGGACGTGGTGCCGCTGGGCAGTTGCAAGGGACCGACGCGGTTCCGCGGCACCAGATTGTGGCACCGGGGCAAACACATGTGGAGGACACGGTCCTACGTGACTGTCGTGCGACACCGTCCCATGCATCCATGCATGCGTGACACGATACATGAGTGAGTTAGCCAATTTTTCTTAACCAATAAACTAATGGGAACGTATCAGGTGAAAGCTATTGGTATAACCTTGGAAACTCTCCACGAAACCACACGATCCTCATCCAACGGATTAATTTTTTTGCATTTTAACCCTCCTGTATCATCATTTTAACCCGTTCAAACCTTCCTACGACTAACGGGGGTTAAAACGCAAAAAAATCAATCCATTGAATGAGAATCGTGTGGTTCTGGTGAGAAATTTCTAGGGTTACACCAATAACCTGGTTTTCACCTGGTACGTTCGCTAAACTAATTCCTCTTTTCTGACTGCTCTGTTCAAAAGCATAGACATCACACAACTCTGAATTTGATTACATAGATAAAAACATGGTTGCACACGAGATGGAAATGTAAGCAGCTCGCACGGTCACTATGGTGCCACGGGACTGCGTCGGTCCCACGCGATTGCCGGCGGCACCGCCCTCATGCTACGTCTGTTCTAGCGCACGCGTGACGCACGCGACCGACACGGTGACGTCCTTTATATTACGAGATATATTATGGGACAAAGGGATTATAGCAAATTAGTATAAATGTCAACATCTACAAATCGTACACACTGTTCAGCCGGTATATGTTCTGGTAGTGTGGTACTCTTACAAAGAGAAGATTTTTTTCTACTCACACCACCGTCGTTTCATCATCGGCTACAGCTTTGGATCGTGAAATGCAAAATGTAGTGCAAAATTAAGTCATTGTCTACATTCAAATTTGTGACCATACGTCCAGATAGTAAACAACATGATCGAGCTACTCACTGAGACAGATGCTTAAATGCTTTAATGGTATTGCCATGTGTGGAACTGTGCCATATATGGTTAGCTATAGCTCGTAATACTGCATTACTATTTTTTTTTCTTTTTGAGTGATGGCTAGTTATCGTGCAGCTAGCCGGTCCTTCATCACATCAGGTCTAGCCACCAGTCGATCGATCCATACTCATGTGACAAGTTCAAATCCAACAGAAAGATAGAAAGAGAGAGAAAACAAAACGACAAATTGATGCGAATTATCACTAGTATGCCCTAGAATGCTTCGTTTTAACAACTGGATTCTAATCGTACGAGTTGAACTGCTTCTTGTGAAATCACCTAGACACCTTTAAGATGGTTGATAGTGACATATTTGCTTTTTTACCCACGGGATAGTGACATCCAGGGTTCACCTTATCGTGGATGCATTCCGTGTCACCCCTCATCGGTAAGGCGGTTTTCGCGTGAAAACCACGAAAACCGGCCGACGATGAACGGTACCAAATTTGAATTTAGACGATTTCGTGCGTACCGCGAAAACCGCACAAACCGTGTGAAAACCGCGAAAACCGTAATTTAAATTTGAACCAAATCCAAATCCGTGTCGTACCGTGGTTTTTGGTCAAACCGCGTGAAAACCGCGCCACATACCATAGTTTTCGCGGCAAACCACGCGAAATGTATTTCTTTGATAATATATATATATATGATAAAATGAATATTTTTTTTTGAATTCACACAAAATTATTGAAACAAAACTGTGAGGATGCCGTCCGCACCCCCATGTACGCGCGAAACCATGGCGGTTTTCGCGGAATCACGAACCCCGGTGACATCTTCCGATCCTATACAATAATAGAGAGAGACTGTCACGCCCAGAAATTCACACCAGAATTTCCGCAGCTAATTTGTGCATTAAATCCTCGTCCAGGCATCAGCCGAGGTACACAAATCGACATTATTGATAATACAGAAACCTCGTCTTAGAAACAATATAAAAGAGATACACAAATGCAGCGAAAAGAAAAAAAACTGACTTAAGCTAAACTTGACTCGAGCGAAGCGAAACACCAACACCACAGCTAACCCTTGACAGCGAACAAGCCTACACTTCTTCGGAGACCTCGACCTCAACCTCTGGCACTGAAGGGGGGAAAATAGAGCAAGACTGAGTACAACCACCGTACTAAACAAGTTATACTGGAAGAGAAGGTATGATGCAGGATAAAAGTCAAGGGAGGAATAATAGGCTCAATTTGCATAAACAACATTGCAGAAATAATAATAGTTGGAAGTAGTAAAACAGTAGTAGTAATTAAGCAATATTAAATAAACACTGTCCAACGTTAAAACCACGTTGCAACATGCCCATCCATCCATCTGTACTAGTCAAGACCCAACAGTTCATTCATGTAAATAAGTGAGACTCATCAAGGTGAATCTGGTCGATCGTCCGTAACCGTGGGCACGACTATTCGAATAGTTTTACTCTGATGAGAGGTGTACAACTGTACCCATAAGACACAATTCCACGACACATTACTGTGTGCCGGTGTACCACCACGATACCCCGGAAAGAAACTGTGACAGGACCCTTCACATAACCCCCTCTAACCAATCGTAACACACCAAGGTTTCGCCCCCACTCCCATCGGGGTAATGGGCAGCCCTCTCTCGTGCCGTGGTGAATCCGGTAGCCGATCAACCCTTAAAACCGGGTCCGACCCAACTCCATCACGCCCACCCTCACTAGGGTACGTCGGCTAGAGATAGCTATGCTACAGACCTAGCCATTACCCATGCTGGCTTGTGGTATGCACGGTAATTCTTTCAGGGTTTCTTGAGAACCGGTCCTTAATTGTCATGAGAACGCTAACCAAAATCCAACCATGTGCTCACAACCCACCATTGTCATAATTCAGTATTATTAGAGTAGAGTCACAAACTTGACCTCATCTGAGAATTAGTCTCTAATATAATAATTGATTAATGTGGTCCCCTTAAGTGAGCTAGTTGAGCTAAGCATGGCTAAGCAAGCCCTAAACTAACATCTAGTCATATTGAACCCAAGTTATGAATGGTATAAGGTGGACCGAGTCCACGGTGGGAGGCGAAGGGGTGGCGGGGACGCGCGGCGCTCCCCGATTGACCGACGCGGCGACGGCTCGGACCGGGACGCGTGGTGTGCATCGGCGAGGGGGCGATGGCGATCGGACGGCGGCGGCTTGCGCGCGGGCGAGCAATCCCGAGCCGCCCGATCCGAAGAGATCGGACGGTGCGGGCGGCGGCTAGGGTTAGGGTTTGGATGGCAGCGGCGGCGGGCGGATGGGCGACACGCGGCGGCCATGCGGGACATGGCGACAGGATCGGACGGCGGCGGCTTGGGCGAGATCAGACGGCTTAGATGCGCCCGATCCCCCCGATCGAACGACGCGGGTGAGGCGACGGCTAGGGTTAGGACACGGCGGCGGTGGCTCAAGCTCGCTCGCTGACCATGGCCGCGCGGCGACCGGCCGACTCACCGGTGGCGCGGGACTAAGCAGCAAACGGCGGCGGCGGGCGGCTGGCGCACTTAAGACGGCGCGGAGAAGACGCCGCGGCTCGGGAAAGACGGCTAGCGCTCGGGGTCGGAAGGAAAAGAGAGAGGGAGAGCCTCACCGGAGACGGGGAAGACGACGATGGCGGTGGCGATTTAGGGCACGAGAAACGGCGGCGCAAAAAGGAATCGGGCGGCGGAGCTCGCGGGGGATTTTATAGGTGCGGTTAGAGATTGGATTGCGCACAGGAAGCCCGCAAATCGTTCGTCGATGGTTTCAGACTCGGGTTAGGGGAGAGAAAGAAACGATGGCAGTTTTGGGGTGGCGGCGGCCATTGCGGCGCGCGGGAAGGGCGGCGCCGAGTTCGGCGACGCACGCTCGGGCCCAGCGTGGGCCCGACGTGGCACGAGCGCGCACGGAGGATGCGGGGCGGCGGCACGCATGGCGACGGCGGCGGCTGGGCCGGCCGATCATGGGGAAGATGGCCCGACAGGTGGGGCCCACCTGTCGTGCCCGCGGGCACGAGGAAGGCCCGACTTCCGCACGCGGCGACCGGGCGCTTGGGCCGCTCGGCCCAAGGCTAGAGGGAGAAAGGAGGCCGGCGGGAAGCCAGCTAGGCCGGGAAGGAGCTGGGCCGACGGCCCGATTTGGAAGAAGGACGGGAAAGGAGCGGGCCGTACGGGGGTGAACAGGAAAAAGGGAAAATAATTTTTGGGACTTAACTAAATTGCATATTTCTTATTGTTGATGAGAAATTTCTCTCACGCGCTGGCCTGGGAGATCTTCTTAACTCCAGTGCAGGTCCTTCTCGGCTTCCTGTGCTATGCAGGGCGTGCCAGTTGGTTTGATCTGTTAACCAACAAGAAAAACAAAGAAATATGCGTTAAGTGTTAGGTTAGATCCCCACTGGATCGGCTGAGGGAATCCATGAGCATATATATGCTATCCTAAAATATATTTAAGCCAAACGACTGGAATGGATCGGCTATACCGAGACAACATCAATCGTTTAACCTAAATACAATAAAGGATAATATATGTATGAATCGATAACCTAGCCGATACTGGAAAGCTAACGATGAATCGGCTAGTACTCCAATGAATCTTATAGAAAGATATTATTCTTGAATCAAATGCATAGCCTGGAAATCGGCCATCAGCTGTCGATAATGGGCCGATTTCGGCTAGCGACGTTCGACAAGAATGCAATCTTAACATAAGAGGCAATCCTAATATAAATCTAATAATAAATGTATTAAAAAACATATCAGGGTAGGTAGGGCCGGCTAAAAAACCTGCTGTCTCTAAACAATATAAATCTTAACTGAATAGATCATTGATAGTTCTAAAAATGACTTAATAGTTCAAACCCGATGCAGCATTAAGTATAAAAAGAAAAACCCGATCTGATTGCAGCCGATTTATATCTCTCGAGACGGTGGATACCGCATATAAACCAGCCAACCTTTAGATCTAGCCCTATCGGCTGCAAGTTCTTGATAGAACTAGCCAATGTTAGGATAGATCTAAACATTAGTTTAGTTTATATACGCTATATGATAAATAGTGCAGTATAAACTCTTGAATCTAATGTGTCATTGCGATGGAAGCACTAGAAACAACAGATCATACCACTAATGACAAGCATTTATCTAGATCTGGGGATCGAAACGATGCAGTCCGTAGCCAAACAAAGTGCTCGTCTGAAGAAAAAGGTTGACGATGCGTCGAAGATTTGATTGATTGTGTTTTTTTATTTACAGGGGGTCTCGGGTCCTATTTATACCCAAGATACAATTATCTGTACAAACCCTGGACTCTATCTAAACTACTATTTAAAATACAACATTATCCTGAGAAGGACCCATGCCGTGTTACGACTAACAGTTTAAACAAACTCCTAAATTACAGATACAATTGCTGTTACAGGACTCTATCCATAGGTGGCAATATCGTTTAATGCACAACTAATAACCGAATCTTCTATTTATCTTTGAAATGTTGCATCAGAAACGGTTTTATCTCTTCCAGACCTGGAATCGGCTATCGGCTGCCATTGTCCGATCCAACCTTAGCCGATTGGCCTCGCAGCCGATCACTTCTCAGCCGATGCGGCCTCTGTTTCCACACCAAACCAGCCGATCCGATTCTGCTTCGCCTTTGCAGACTTAGGGACTCAATCACCAAATTTCAGTGTTAACACATGCCCCCAAGTCCGTGATACAAAGTGTTACGGATTTGCTTGCCTGTTCAAACTCTCGCACTTTTCTTGACCTAAACCGCTTCGGCTTCCCCCTAGTGCCCTTTAAATATCCACTTTCAAAGTGCACTCAGCCTCCTTCGCACACAAGCCTCTTGCCTTCTCTCTCCTCTCCGGCGATCCCACCGGCGTTCGTCAAGCCTCGTCATATTCCAGGGACCAGACCCATCTTCACCCCCAAGCACTCCGATGGCTTCCATCGTCGCCGCTTCAAGCACCTCCGTCGCGCCAGCCACCGCCGCCACGCCAGCCGCAGCCACCGCCTCAACCATCGCTGCCGCTCCGGCCGCCGCCATTGGTGAGTTCTCCGATGTACTCCCGTTTGATCCGAACTCCTTTTTCTTTCGGATTTACTTCTCCAACCATGTTGCATCAATCTTACATTCAACCATTTTTTGAGTAGCACTTTCATTCGTTTTTTCTTGATTAGTACTTTTCCCTTCTTTGAACTGTAATATGCAACCGGTCTTGATTAGCGCCCCCTTTTTTCTCTGAACTGTAGCGCCTGTCACACCAAGTACTTATCCCAAATCTGACACAAGCACAAATGTACTTTCTCGGCCCCATCGGCAACACGGATCCAGCCAATGTGATTATAGCCGAAACCAACCGGATCCCCTTCAACACCGCCAAGCCATCCCTTGCCCACTGGAACGGGACATTCAAATCATGGCCGACCACCGACGCAGCCTGGGTTGAATGGTACAAAAGGGTGTGATCGGCCAATTACACATAGTGGGAGGAGACCGGGATCGCCCAGTGCTTGGCCCTATCCGTCGCTGGCATGGAAAAGGACGAGCCGCTTTTATCGGCTGCAACGTATTTCTGGAACGATAGCTTCAACGCCTTCATCTTCCGGCAAGGGCCGATGACAATCACGCTGGCCGACGTGTACATGACGACCGGGCTGGACATCGAGTCATCGGCTAACCCCAACAGCTTGAGCCGAAAGGGGCAGCATCAGTTCAAAACATGAAGGATGGATCAGTCGACCACAGGGAACACGCAACGTTCTTGATGATGTGGCTTGAAAAATTCTTGTTTTGTGGATCGAGATGCGGGCCGACTGCCAACTGGCAAGTCGTAGCCGAAGTCTTGGCCGACGGGGCAAACTTGCGCTGGGAAGTACCTCCTCGGCTATTTATATCGAGTACGCATCAGCCGCGCGAAGATAGCCGCCAACGCCCAATCACCACCGGCGGCCCTGGTGGTTCCTTCAGATCTGGTTAGTGCTGGCAACCCAAAGGGTGGTCGGTCGGCTCCCTCTGATAGACGCCGTATTCCCAAGGCTGGAGCTGATCGAAGATGAGGACGGCAACCAGATCACCACCACCAGGTGCATGAGCTACGGAGAAGCAGCAGCCGCTCATGTAGGCTCAAGGCAATCGGCCGAACAGCTGGCCGAATGGTTTATCGCCCTTTACAACGGGCTGTCTCGCGAGAACCGCGCCTGGTACTTCTACCGGGACCGGGGACTGTTCGAGTTGCCAGCCGACTTCAATTGGGAAGATGTCAACTCAGCCGACAACATGAGGTGCAGGGAGCTGTTCATCGCCGCTCGTCCCCCCGCATCTTGCCGACCGGGATCCACCGGGGCCGATCGGTAGCCGGAGCTACAAGTTCTATTACCCGGTGTCGGCGGCGAGGCGGTTCGGTCTTGGCGGTGCCCATCGGCTTCTTTTATGCCGATAAGATTGAGACGGGGGAGTGGTAAGCCGGGACTTGATAATGGATCGGCTGCTGAATATAGACGGCCCTCCCTCGGCGACGTCGGCGTGATGACACCGGCGGCGAGGAAAACGCCGCTTACGACCAATGGTGGACTGAAATCAAGCGCCATATCTTCCACCGGTGGTCGTCCGTTACGTCAACCTCCTCCCGCCTGAGGAGATCCCTCGATAAGCTTTAAGTCCCAAATGATTTTCTTCTTCTTATCATCGGCTGATATAGCCGATTAACATTTGCCTTCTGATTTGCAGGAGACGGAGACGGAGCGGCCGATGGTGAGCGACTCCGGGTGCCCCATCGAATACCGTTTAGGTGTTCTAGATGGGGGCGGCCTCGCTCTGTTGGCCATCGGCTGGGGGGCGCCGAAGCTGGCGTCGTTGTTGCGAGGGCAGGTGCGCAAGCCGATTGCCCCGAAGAAGAGGGCTGCACCACTCACACGCCTTCGGCCATGCCTGCCCCCAAGAAGCGAAGGAGGAGAAACCGGCAGCGCGGCCGATAGCTCGTCCCCTTGGACCCGGCCGTCGTGCAGTTCCTCGACGCCGTCGCCAGCGAGGAAATGCCGACGGTTGTTGGAGTGGCGGCCGATCCCGGGAGCTCGAGCCATGAGTCGATCAATGCTCCAGCCGACGTCCCGCCAGTCCCAAGTCCCCCAGCGAAAAATTGGCCGGTAAGCCCTCACTTTACCAAATTTGGCTTCATAATGATATCATTTGCATCTGACCAAACAACTCTCTTTAGGTCAAGAAATTGGCCGGCCACACTCCATGCCCCGCGCCATCGGTAATTATCTCCTGCCACTTGACCTATAGAAATCAACCGATTTATCCGTTAACTCTTTTTTTGCAGCCCCCACGATCTCCGTCGGCCGCCCCCCAGGCGTCTAGCGAGCACGCTGCGCCTGCCGCGGGCGGCAGCAACGACGCCGACGAAGAGGCCCCGATGGCCGCAGGCGGCGATCCAACCGAGCCGACCGCTCCAACCCCGGTGCCCACGGTAAGCTGACTGAACTTGATGATCGGCTTTATCGGCTCAATATGTTCTTGATCGTCTTCCTCTTTGCTGCAGAACATAGCCGACCTCCTCAATTTCGACCTGTCGGAGTTCGAGGAGTCCGGTGAAATCGGCGAAGAGGCGTTGGTGACGCCGGCTGAGGACCTGAGGGCCATCCTAGCCGACATCGGCAAACGGCTGGAGGCCTCGCTGGATGCGCTAGTGGTCGACAGCGGTTCGATACGCGCGCATTTTAGAGAAATCCAAGGCTAGCTGCCGGAAGCTCTAGCTGACGCCATTGTGCCGGCCAGCTTCATGGAAGCCCATCAGCTCAAGTATGAACGGGCACGGCAGCGGATAGCCGATCGCCGCGAGAACCGGCGCGGTCGGCCACCCTCCGTCGACCAAGGACACCATCGAGAGTCGGAAAGCCGCTCGACCGCTGAAGACCGAGCCGGCGGCCAAGCTCGAGCAACTCCTTGCACGCCAAGATCAGCTGATGGCCGATCTCGTTCAAGTCACGAACGAGATCGATGTCCATAAGGAGTACATGGCTGGTTTGCCGGCCGAGATCGAAGCTCAACGCTAAGACATCAAGGCGGCTGTGGCACACTTGCGAGACCTGGTGAAGGGCATCCGGCCAGAGGCGGGGTCCGAGGCCGACGACGTCAGGGCTATTGAAGATATAGACCAGATCAGGCGAACGGCGTTGTCGGCCATAGCTGATTTCTTAAAACAATGAGCTTGTAATAATTTAATATTCTGAAATCGGCTGCTGCCTCTTGTATTATACTTGTTGGGCTTTTGTGTTGGGATTGGACTTTAATCGATTTGCTTGTACTTGTAATCGGTTGTAACTTATGTGTAATATAGTTTATCAATCTCTCGTCACTATGCTCGTAGATGAGATCGGCTTTCGGCCGCGCGTAGTGTCTTGAATTGCTTATGTTGAAGTCGCCGCAGCTGCCCGTATCGCTCTGTGTTGCCGATTCTGAGACCGCATCACATAAGTTGGTGTCAGCGCTTGAATTACTGCCGTCGATCCAAATCACTTCCAACGCTCTTATTTGGACTGCCAATTACAAGGCTTAAAAGTTTCAAAAATCTTTCAAAAATCCAAATCCTGACGCCGAATTTTGCAATCGACTCGTGTACGTATATGCCCCTCGAGTTTTGTTAATAGCTTCGGTGTCGACAAAATTGTGAGTTTGAGCCGTTCGCGCATCATTGCCGTCCCTATCGGCCAATCATTAGCCGATCGTAGAAAACTTAGCCAAAAATGTTGCATAAAAATGCCTAAAGGCGATGCCTTGTTACAACAAGACATCGGCTGTCGTAAATCGACTTAAGCAACCAGAGCCGAATCACGAGTTGATCCATACGCTTGGGTAATATTTCTTCAGGTATTTTCCATTAAGAGCCCTTCAAAATACTTCTCCGTCCAGCCCTTTTAGCATGTAAGCTCCTTTAGAGACGCATTTGTGGATCTTGAAAGGCCCTTCCCAATTTGGTGACCACTTGCCGAATTTGTTGTCTCTAGATCCAATCGGCAGTATCAATTTCCAAACGAGTTCGCCTTCCTCAAAAGATTTAGGCACCACCTTTTATTATAATGTCGGCTACTCGTTTTTTATCCTTTGTGACTTTTTACAAGGCCCTCATCCTGGATAAAACTAAATCTTCCTATTCGTCCACCATCGGGTGATAATAATCGTCGGCCGTGAGTTGATCCGTAGCTGAATGCGCCTTGAGCCGATGATACTTTCCCATGGCGACCGCCTCGTGTCCGTAGATCGGCTTGTACGGAGGGACTTGAATTGACCCGTGGCATGCCATCCGATATGCCCACAAGTGATTCGGCTAATCGGCCGTGCCACTGTTTAGGGTACTCGAGAGATCTTTCTTTTAATCAATTTGATCAAACTTTTGTTTGAGGCCTCGGCTTGTCCGTTGGCTTGTGCGTAGTACGACAAAGAATTAAGCAGCTTGATCCCCATGCCGTCGGCAAACCGAACAAACTCGTCCGATACAAAGATAGATCCCTGGTCTGTTGTTATTGTTTGTGGAACGCCAAATCGGTAGATTATATGTTCTTTGACAATCTCGATTGCGTCCTTAGAATCCACTTTTCTGAGGGGAATCGCCTCCACCCACTTTGTGAAGTAATCTATCGCCACCAGGATAAATTTATGTCCTTTGCTTGAGGGTTGATTGATCTGGCCGATCATCTCGATGCCCCATTCTCTGAACGGCCAGGACTTAATTATTGGGTTCATAGCCGATGCTGGCGCTCGTTGTATGGTGCAAAACTTCTGGCAATCCTGGTGGATCGTTGGCCAGAAATACCCTGCTCGGCGAAGCAGCCACTTCATTTTGTGGGCCGATTGATGCGTGCCACAGATTCCTTCATGTACTTCTTTGATGGCCACTGTAGCCTGATCGGCTCCCAAGCACTTGAGTAGCACGCCGTCAATCGTCCGATAGTACAGATCTTCATCGAGCAACACGTATCGCAATGCCTTGTATCGTAGCTTCCTTGTAGCCGATTGAGAGGGGTTTTTGAGATAGTTGTAAACTTCAAACCTCCAATCATCGGCTGTAATGGCGGCAATGTCTATGTCGACTTCTTTCAGCATTGGCCGATAGCCCGATGCCCCCTGAGCCAAGTCATTGGCCTCTGTGTTCTGCTCTCTGGGGATATGTTTCAAAGTAACTAGCCGAAAACCATCTATTAATTCCCGGCATTGCCGATAATAGACCATCAGCGCGTCATTTTTGCATTCATATTCTCCTGATAATTGGCTGATGACCAACAATGAATCTCCCATTATTTCGATGGCGTCGGCTTCAACTTCCTTGAGTAGATGTAATCCTTTAAGAACGGCTTCGTATTCGGCTTGGTTGTTTGTAGCGTGGGGTTGATGGCAAAAGCAAACTCGAAGCTTGCCCCCCTGGGCGAAATAATGACCAAGCCGATGCCACAGCCGTTGGTGCAAACCGAGCCGTCGAACGTTAAAGTCTAGGGCATAATTTCCACTGAGCCGATTGAGTCGTTTCTGTGCTCCACAATGAAATCGGCAATGGCTTGCCCCTTGACTGCCCTTGGTGCCTGATACCTCAGATCGAATTCTGTTAGCGCGAAAATCCACTTTCCAATTCTTCCTTTGAGCACTGGAGCCGATAGCATATACTTAACTACATCGGCTTTGCAGATTACTGTGCACTCGTTGGACAACAGATAGTGCCTTAACTTCGTACATGAAAAATAGAGGCATAAGCATAGCTTCTCCACAGGTGAATACCTTGTTTCCAAGTCTAGCAACTGTCAGCTGAGATAGAAGATGGCTTTTTCTTTGCCGTCGACCTCTTGGATTAGGACGGAGCCGATTGATTTGTCATCGGCTGATAAGTATAGCTTCAACAGTATTCCCTTTTGTGGAGGCATTAAAGCTGGAGGGAGCTTAGATAATCTTTTATGTTGTATAACGCCTTTTCTGCTCTCGCCCCATGTGAATGTCGATCGGCTTTCAGCCGAAGCAGTGGTGTGAACGGCTCCATCTTTTCTGAGAGATTGGCTATGAACCGTCTGATGAAGTTTATCTTGCCGATCAATGATTGGAGTTGTTTTTTGTCCTTCGGAGGTTGAATTGTCTTGATAGCATTTATGCTTCTTGGTGTAACTTCAATCCCTCTTTCGTGGACAAGAAATCCCAAGAATTGCCCGGCCGATACGCCGAACGCGCACTTAAGCGGATTCATTTTCAGACCGTACTTCCTCGTCCATTCTAACACTTGTCTCAAATCGGCTATGTGGCCTTCTATCTCCCTTGACTTGACAACCACGTCGTCAATGTATATCTCTACTAGCGAGCCGATCATATCGTGAAACATGTAATTCATGGCCCGTGATATGTTGCCCCAGCATTCTTCAAGCCGAACATCATTACTATCCATTCGTACAAGCCGATTGCACCGGAACACCGAAAAGCGGTCTTGTGGATGTCCTTGTCAGCCATGAATATTTGATTATACCCTGCATTGCCATCCATGAAACTGATAATTTTATGACCTAAAGCAGCATCGACAAGCAGATCGGCTATCGCCATTGGGTATTCGTCTTTAGGGGTTGCCTTGTTTAGATCTCTGAAATCGATGCACACCCTAAGTTTACCCTTTTTCTTCAACACTGGGATGATGTTTGAGACCCACTCGGCGTATCGGAAAGGCCGAATGAATCCCGCGTCATATAGCCGAGTGATTTCGGCTTTAATTGCGTCGTACATATCGGCCTTAAACCTCTTGGGAGGTTGTTTGAACGGCCGATAGCCTGCCTTAATCGGCAGCTGATGGACCACTATTGATCGGGCGAGGTGGGCATCTCGAAATGCGTTAGTGATATGCCCTAGAGGCAACATGGAGATGTTGGATATCACGTCAATGTTTATGTATAAATGAATAAAGTGTTATTCAGTTCCATGAAATAGACATCTTGTATTGATCAATAAGTACGTGACTTATTTATGAGACTCGATATGTATGAATCTATTTCTAAACGATCCCTGATCATATGTCATATTGTTGGAACAAATATGATTCTAAGATCGGCATGTTTATTGATTGATGATCATGTCTCATAGATCATGGGTATAGAGATACCAAATCAATAAACATGGACATATGTGTTAGAGAACACATTGTTGGATAGACCCACCATGAGACACTACGGGAATTAATGTGCCATTAGTTGGTCTCGGGTAGTGTTGGTACAAAGTCCTTAGACCTGAGATCACCATGGATTCCAACATGTGTAGTAGCCTACTTTGGGACTACAAAACGCTATTCCGTAGCGGGTAGTTATAAAGGTAGTTTTCGGGTTTGCTATGAAACATGGAGTGGGATGTGAGTGATCAAGATGGAATTTGCCCCTCCTTTGGAGAGATATCTCTGGGCCCTCGAGGTAATGGATTATGGAAATGCATGGCCATGCTAAGTTGATTGAGGAGTCAATCAACAGACGGATAATCCAATACGGTTCGAGTGAATGGTTAAGCTATTGAAGGGATGGCACACATCTTGCCTATAGCTTAAGCGGTATCGTGAGGCAAAGGGATTTGTGTACACATTACGAGGTTCGAGTCGATATTATATTCTTGTATACTATGGTGTCAATATGTGCTTGCTAGGCGCCGCTGTTGACAGTCGGCTGAGTTGGACTCGAGCCGACGATCGGCTAAGTTAGACTATAGCCGAAACCGAGTATACCTGAACCTACGTGGTCGCACGCTTAAGGGGATAAGAACAGGCATTCGAGTTGGACTCGGATACGGCTCGATCGGATAGGGATCCGATCGGATAGAGTCCTATGGGCTTACGACGTGTGAGCGGCCAAACTCTATATGAGATACGGATGAGATCCAATTCAAAATAGAGTCCTATGGGCTTACGACGTGTGAGCGGCCAAACTCTATATGAGATACGGATGAGATCCAATTCAAAATAGAGTCTGAGCGGCTACTAATCCCGGTCGGCCAACTCTATATAAAGGAGGAGGGGTGGAGAGCCGCCATACGTCAATTGCATCGCGTGCAACGAAGTCGCCGAGATCAATCTCCACGGAAACCCTCCCCACTTTCGAGCCAAACCCTAGCCTTGCATCGCGTGCTAGCACACGGGTGTACGGCGTTTGTCCCCGGACGTGTGGATACCGGTAGAGGCGCGCTACGTTGCGCGCTCTTGATTGGCTGCGGTCGGGCGCATCGGAGCGAGGCGTGAGAACGCGGCCGGACGACTCCGAATCGGTGTCTCGGGAATCGGCTACACTGTTCCGGATCGGATTGCCACGATTGGCTATTCCGCGCACTCTACTCCAATCGGTAACGATCTATTGGCCCTTACTTGCAAGTGTTCTGGTTTGCGCGGTAGAAAATTTTGTTTTCGGCTAGCGTAGCTTCTGCGTAACCCTTCGGTGGTATCGAGCTAATCTTGCTTAGTTCGGGTTTTAGATTGGATCTGGAACAAGTTTTGCGCACGGGTTGATTAGATCAATCGGTTTTACGGGAATTGTTGAGGAGAGTTCATGGTAATTGCGTTCCTTGATAGTGTATCGGAACGGCGTAATGTGATTACGTCGAAGCAATATCCATAGAACTCGGTTTGAGTCGGCTTCGAGATAGCGTTCCTTGATAGTGTATCGGAACGGTATAATGTGATTATGCGAAGCTATCTCGTAGTCCGATCTTGTTTGCTGCCTCGCGCTGCGCAAACCATCTCCCTTGATAGTGTATCGGGGACGGCATAATGTGATTATGCCGATATGGTTTCCGTAAGCGAATTCATAGATTGGATCTATGAATTTCGTGTAGTGTTGCCGGCCGAAGCCCGCGAGGGGGCGGCTTCCCCCTCAACCCCCGCCGCTAACCGGCTAGCGGGACCGCCGTGTGCGTACTCCCTTATAGGTCGTCTCGATGCCATAGCTCTGCGATAAGTAGAAAACGTTTCTACGTCTAACTTGTTTTTGCGAGAGAATGCTTTGAGATGGTATGGCCCTATTGTATGTATGAGATGCATGTGATGCATGTAATATTCTTTCATATGTGCAATCCTGTAATATTCTTTCATACGTGCAATGCTTGTAATATTCTTTCACGACTGCGAGTCGATGTAATCTTCAATTAGAGCTTCTATAGTAGTAGCTTAGTTTGAAGATATCAAGCATTCGACACTTGGAAGATGGTGCCGAAGATGGAGATCCTCGGCGCCGACATGGAGATGGAGATCACCATGTGAAGGGGGCCATACTATTTCATTATATGCTATTCTTCTTGCTTTCATATGTGATATGTTTGTTTGATAGGATAGCATCCCTCGCAAAATTAAGTAGTAATGATGCCCTTCCAAATGTTGCACCCGTCACCGTTATGCTCGTCAATGGTGGGTCCACAAAGCAGAGTGCCATTCTCTATCATAACACGAGGGGTATATGTCGATATATACATGCAGGAACATTTGGTTTACTTAACAAGGCTATCAAAACAGTTTTGGGCCTTGGGGCATAGGTTGGGGCCGGGCATGGAGATGCCACACCAACAACAAGAGTCACATAGAGATGTGATTAGCAAGGTGTTGCTTACCGATGTTACTAATTTTCTAGCGGTGATGCCAAAGCTCACTAGAAAATTAATTAACATGTGGATCTTGACCCAATACGTAACCTAGAGGGAAGGTGGAAAATACGTAATGGGAGTCTTATGTTAAATTGTTTAACAAAAGACATAGCATAAACATTGTGCTAAACTTTGCTTTTCTCGTTGTAGAATAAATGGCGGTTAATACTACACCCAGTACTTTTAATTTGCGATCTATTCTCGAAAAGGAAAAATTAAATGGAACAAACTTTATGGATTGGTATCGCAACTTGAGAATTGTTCTCAAGCAAGAGCGTAAGGAGTACGTTCTTGAAGTACCCTATCCCGAGGATTTGCCAAATAATGCCACCGCAACGCACGGAGGGCTTACGAGAAGCACACTAATGATGCCCTAGACATAAGTGTCTCATGCTTGCTACAATGTCCCCGAGCTTGAAGCAATATGAGAGCGGCGATGCTCACACTATTATTCGGGGACTGCGTGGCATGTTTGAGAACCAAGCTCGGGCCGAGAGGTTCAACACCTCAAAGTCCTTGTTTGCGTGCAGGCTTGTTGAGGGGAATCCCGTCAGTCCGCATGTGATAAAGATGATTGGCTACATTGAGAGTCTGGAAAAACTAGGTTTTCCCCTTAGCCAAGAGTTGGCTACTGATGTGATTCTCCAGTCGCTCCCTCCGAGCTTCGAGCCATTCATATTAAATTATCACATGAACAATATGGATAGAACCTTGGCTGAATTGCATGGGATGCTAAAGACAGTGAGGAGAGTATCCAGAAGAATGGTCATCATGTGATGATGATGCGAAGGCTAAACGCAAACCACACTGTCAAGAAACTTTGCACCAAGAGGAAGTTAACTCCCGATGAGATCGCGAGTGCCTCTAATGCAAAGAAGGGCAAGAAGGGGTCGGCGGCATCAGATGCCGTTTGCTTCTACTGCAAGGAGACAGGCCACTGGAAAAGGAACTGCAAGAAGTACATGGAGGATCTCAAGAAGAAGCAAAGTACGACTTACGCCAGGTATTAATGTTATAGACATTAATCTCGCTACTTCACCTACGACTCTTGGGTATTTGATACCGGATCGGTAGCTCATATTTGCAAGTCGTTGCGGGGAATGAGAAGAAGTAGAGGATTGAGAAGGGCGAGGTGAAACTGCGCGTCGGCAATGGAGCAAGCGTTGCTACGCTTGTCGGCACAGTACCACTTCATCCGCCTTCGGATTAGTTTTGGAATTAAATAATTGTTATTGTGTTCCAACACTATGTCAAAACGTTATTTCCGCTTCATGTTTGCAAGCGGAAGGATATGATTTTAGATCAATGAACAATGGTTGTTCAATATATCTCGAGAGATATGTTCTATTTTCATGCTCCATTGGTGAATGGATTATACGTTTTGAATCTTGAAACATCTCCCATTTATAACATTAATACGAAAGGCAACTCTCTAATGATATAAACCCCACGTTTATCCGGCATTGTCGCTTAGGCCATATAAATAAGAAACGCATGGAGAAGCTCCATAAGGATGGACTCGCTTCACTCTTTTGATTTTGAATCATTTGAGACATGTGAGTCTTGTTTACTTGGTAAGATGACAAAGGCACCTTTCACGGGACATAGTGAGAGAGCAAGTGACTTATTGGCACTCGTACATACCGATGTATGTGGACCAATGAGCTCAATGGCCAGAGGAGGTTATCAATACTTCATTACCTTTACCGATGACTTTAGTAGATATGGTTATATCTACTTAATGAGGCATAAGTCCGAATCCTTTGAAAAGTTCAAAGAATTCCGAATGAAGTACAGAATCATTTAGGGAAAACAATCAAGTTTCTACGATCGATCGTGGAGGGGAATACTTGAGCCAAGAGTTTGGTAATCATCGAAAGATTGTGGAATTGTTCCACGTTGACTCCGCGGGAACTCCACAATGGAACGGAGTGTCCGAACGGAGAAATCGCACCTTGTTGGACATGGTGCGGTCGATGATGAGCCAAAGTGATCTTCCGTTATCCTTCGGGGATATGCTCTTGAAACATTGCGCTCACACTAAATAGAGTTCCATCTAAGTCGGTTGAAAAGACACCATATGAGATATGGACGGGCAACCCCCTAGTTTGTCTTTTCTCAAAATTTGGGGATGTGAGGCTTATGTAAAACGTTTCTGATCGACAAGCTCACACCCAAATCGACAAGTGCTTCTTTGTGGGATATCCTAAGGAAACCAAGGGATATTACTTTTATAATCGGGAACAAGGCAAAGTGTTTGTCGCCCGACACGGTGTCTTCTTGGAGAAAGAGTTTCTTTCAAGAAGGGTTAGTGGGAGCAGGGTGCATCTTGAAGAAGTTCAAGAAACACCGAAAACGTTTCGCGACCACGGAACCACAACAGGAGGTACAAAGTGTTGCGCCACCGGTTGTAGATACACCAGCCCACGGAGGTACGAAAGATCACGTCGTGCGCCGCAGTACAGTGCGGAACAACGTGATATATTGTTGTTGGACAACGATGAACCTAAGACCTATGAGGAAGCGATGGTGGGACCCGATTCCAACAAGTGGCTTGGAGCCATGAAATCCGAAATAGAATCCATGTACGACAATCAAGTTTGGAACTTGGTTGATCCACTGATGGTGTCAAAACCATTGAGTGTAAATGGGTTTTTAAGAAAAGGCCGATATGGATGGAAATGTTCACATCTATAAGGCGCGATTGGTGGCGAAAGGTTTTAAACAGATTCAAGGAGTTGATTATGATGAAACCTTCTCGCCCGTCGCAATGCTTAAATCTATTCGGATTATCCTAGCGATTGCTGCATATTTCGATTATGAGATATGGCGAGATGGATGTCAAAACGGCTTTCCTAAATGGAAACCTAAGCGAGGATGTATACATGATACAGCCTCGGGGTTTTGTCGATCCGAGAATCGCTGGAAAGATATGCAAGCTACGAAATCCATTTATGGATTGAAGCAAGCATCTCGGAGTTGGAATATTCGTTTTGATGAAGTGATCAAAGGGTTTGGTTTCATCAAAAATGAAGAAGAGGCCTGTGTTTACAAAAAGGTCGAGTGGGAGCGCAATTGTATTTCTAATCTTATATGTGGATGACATATTACGATTGGAAATGATATCCCTATGCTTGAATCCGTCAAGTCTTCATTGAAAAATAGTTTTTCCATGAAAGACTTAGGGAGGCAGCATATATATTAGGCATTCGGATCTATAGAGATAGATCCAAGAGGCTAATTGGATTAAGCCAAAGTACATACATTGACAAGGTGTTGAAAAGGTTCAACATGCATGATTCCAAGAAAGGTTTCTTGCCCATGTCACATGGCATTAATCTTAGCAAGAATCGGTGTCCTCGGACACATGATGAGCGGAATAAGATGGGTATGGTTCCATATGCTTCGGCAATTGGATCCATCATGTATGCCATGCTTTGTACACGCCCGAGATGTCTCGTACGCTTTGAGTGCTACGACGAGATACGATCGGATCCAGTGAAGGTCACTGATCTGCAGTAAAGAATATCCTTAAGTACTTGAGAAGAACTAAGGATATGTTCCTAGTCTATGGAGGTGACGAAGAGCTCGTTGTAAGTGGTTACACCGATGCTAGCTTCCAAGCAGACAAGGATGATTATAGATCGCAATGCGGGTTCGTGTTCGCTGCTCGAACGGAGGCGCGATCAGTGGAAGAGTTCCAAGCGGGATACGTTGCTGATTCTACAACGGAGGCCGAGTACATTGCTTGCTTCGGAAGCTGCAAAGGAGGCATTTGGATCAAGAAATTCGTTTCGAGCTTGGTGTGATGACTAGTACTGTGGTCCAATGTCTCTCTATTGTGACAATAGTGGAGCCATTGCGCAAGCCAAGGAGCCGAGGTCACATCGAAGTCCAAACACATACTTCGGCGATATCATCTCATCCGCGAGATTGTGGACGAGGTGATGTCAAGATATGCAAAGTGCACACGGATCTCAACATAGCCGATCCGTGACAAAACCTCTCCCTCAACCGAAGCATGAGGCGCACAAAAGAGCAATGGGTATTAGATACTTACATGATTGACTCTAGTGCAAGTGGGAGATTGTTAGTGATATGCCCTAGAGGCAACATGGAGATGTTGGATATCACGTCAATGTTTATGTATAAATGAATAAAGTGTTATTCGAGTTCCATGAAATAGACATCTTGTATTGATCAATAAGTACGTGACTTATTTATGAGACTCGATATGTATGAATCTATTTCTAAACGATCCACGATCATATGTCATATTGTTGGAACAAATATGATTCTAAGATCGGCATGTTTATTGATTGATGATCATGTCTCATAGATCATGGGTATAGAGATACCAAATCAATAAACATGGACATATGTGTTGGAGAACACATTGTTGGATAGACCCACCATGAGACACTACGAGGAATTAATGTGCCATTAGTTGGTCTCGGGTAGTGTTGGTACAAAGTCCTTAGACCTGAGATCACCATGGATTCCAACATGTGTAGTAGCCTACTTTGGGACTACAAAACGCTATTCCGTAATGCTGGGTAGTTATAAAGGTAGTTTTCGGGTTTGCTATGAAACATGGAGTGGGATGTGAGTGATCAAGATGGAATTTGCCCCTCCTTTGGAGAGATATCTCTGGCCCCTCGAGGTAATGGATTATGGAAATGCATGGCCATGCTAAGTTGATTGAGGAGTCAATCAACGGACGGATAATCCAATACGGTTCGAGTGAATGGTTAAGCTATTGAAGGGATGGCACACATCTTGCCTATAGCTTAAGCGGTATCGTGAGGCAAAGGGATTTGTGTACACATTACAGTTCGAGTCGATATTATATTCTTGTATACTATGGTGTCAATATGTCTTTGCTAGGCGCCGCGTTGACGAAGTCGGTGAGTTGGACTCGAGCCGACGATCGGCTAAGTTAGACTATAGCGAAACCGAGTATACCTGAACCTACGGGTCGCACGCTTAAGGGGATAAGAACGAGGCATTCGAGTTGGACTCGGATACGGCTCGATCGGATAGGGATCCGATCGGATAGAGTCCTATGGGCTTACGACGTGTGAGCGGCCAAACTCTATATGAGATACGGATGAGATCCAATTCAAAATAGAGTCCTATGGGCTTACGACGTGTGAGCGGCCAAACTCTATATGAGATACGGATGAGATCCAATTCAAAATAGAGTCGAGCGGCTACTAATCCCGTCGGCCAACTCTATATAAAGGAGGGAGGGGTGGAGAGCTGCCATACGTCAATTGCATCGCGTGCAACGAAGTCGCCGAGATCAATCTCCACGGAAACCCTCCCCACTTTCGAGCCAAACCCTAGCCTTGCATCGCGTGCTAGCACACGGGTGTACGGCGTTGTCCCGGACGTGTGGATACCGGTAGAGGCGGCGCTACGTTGCGCGCTCTTGATTGGCTGCGGTCGGGCGCATCGGAGCGAGGCGTGAGAACGCGGCCGGACGACTCGAATCGGCTGTCTCCGGGAATCGGCTACGCATTCCGGATCGGATTGCCCCGATTGGCTATTCCGCCGCACTCTACTCCAATCGGTAACGATCTATTGGCCCTTACTTGCAAGTGTTCTGGTTTTGCGCGGTAGAAAATTTTGTTTTCGGCTAGCGTAGCTTCGCGTAACCCTTCAAGTACTTCCAAGCGAGAAAAATCTTTATATTCTTTTAACAACTTAATAAGATGGGATCTACAATGAGGAGACAGATTTTTGCTAATGTACGTCGGCCTCGGCTTATCACCGAGCCGATGTCAATTTCCTCTAATTCGTCGGCCGACGTGAAACCTTGCCCTAGCTTGCCATCGTCTTCGTCCGCGATGTCCATGCGAGAACGCTCGAGCCCTCCACCATGTCTTGTTCAAAGCAGGCTGCGGCTCGTCGTTTCCAATTGGCTGTATCGTTGAATTGGACACATTTAGAAAATCGGCTTGCCAGATTTTCCCGTATAAACAATCGATGCCTTCGATTTCCCAAAGCGGCAAATCGGCATTGACAACCGATCTATCGGCTAGTACGATCTCGATCTTGTCGCCGTCCCATTGGATCAGGCTCGATGCATTTTAGAAGGGATGCAACGGTTAGCGTGTATCCAGTCCCTTCCGAAGCAGATCAAGACCCCTTCCCATCGATGACAAAGAACGTTGTGGGCACGGTCTTGTTGCCGATGGTCGGTTCAACGTTGAGGATGCCCTTTGTTTTCGATGGGTTGCCGCCGAAGTCTTTGAGCACCATGTTGGTTTTTATCGGGTCTTCGGCTCCATTGCCTAGTTTTACGAATGTTGCGTAAGGCATGAGGTTGACTACGGCTCCCCATCAACTAGCATTTTGGAAATCAGCTTGCCGTTGACGAATCCTTTAACGTACAACGGCTTTAAGTGCTAATTTTCGGTTCCCTCGGAGTTTGTCGAAGACGCACTGGTGCAGTGAGATTGCCGGTTTCGCTAGGTCGTCCTCAATGGTATCTCGCATCGGCTTCGGGAGCACCGAACTCGGTGGTAGCACGAACACCATGTTAACCGATGCAGAAATTTTGCCTTTCCCTTTGGCTACCCTCTGGCTTGATCGGTGGGCTTTCTTCGGATTGCTCTTCGTCGGCTATGGCAGCCTTCTCTTTGGGTACCCATCGTCTTTTGATTTTGCCCAGCCGACGGCGCTGTTCGTGGATCATTTGCTGAACTTCGTCTTCTCTCCCTTCGCGCTTAAGCCGTTGAACCCTTCTTTTACGCGTCTTTGTGAAGAGATCGGACGGGCACCATTTGGGGTTGGCCGATTCGATCGTCAGCCTCTTCATCGTTGCGGTTGTTGCCATCGCGGTTTTCATCGACGAAGAAGTCTTGGTGGATCGGGCCGAGCCAATCATGGACGAGACCGCCGCCTTTGGTTTAGCCGAACGGCTCGGGGACGAACCGAGTTGGGCTTGTAGCCGATGAGCTCTGTGCTTGTCGTCGCGGCGATTGTTGCATGCTGGGCAATCATCCAGTGTTGGCCGTCTCATGCCGGATTCCCAGTAGTACCTAAAAAAAATCACAATGCCAATGCGGATCGGCTTCGTTGCGGTTTACCTCGTATCGTCTTGTGGGTGTTCGGTTCGCGCCGATGAGGTGCTTCATTGTAAGCCTCTTCCTGCGAGGCGGTGCAGATGTGAGTGTCGGCTACGTTCATGGATCGGCCGTCGGTCGGGTCGTCGATGACTGGGCACACCATATTAATCACCTCGGCGTGACATCCAATCGCTCGTCTTACGCCTTGGGCCCGATCGATGTGTTGACTAAGCCATGCGCCATTGCATTCGTCGATCGCTTGCACGGGCCGGCTTGAACCATGTTGGCCGGGAAAGGATTGCCGTCTACTTTCATCGGCCGATTTGAATCGGCGAACTTCAGCTTCCCGGCCTCAATCGCCAATTGGATTTTGCTGAAGACTTTGCGGTCGTTGGTGGTGTGGGACGTGGAGTTTGTCCACTTGCAATATTTTTTCTTCAACTCTTTGGCCGACGAGATCACGTGGTTTTCGGAAACTGAATCTGCTTCTCCTTGAGCAGCAAGTCGAAGATCTTGTCGGCCTTGGTGATGTTGAAATCATATCATTCTTCCTTGGCCGTCTTGGCGGCCATTGGCGAGCGATGGCCTTTTTGTTCTTGGCCCATTACTTGCCGCCACTTCCGCGTCATCGTAGTCGAGACTTGTAGTCCGATTCGACGACGACGACTGAGTTATATTTTTGACGGCCTTCCTGGTGTCTTGGAATCGCTGCTCGTGGGCCGTCACCTTCGCGCCAAGTGGGCTAAGTGTCAAAGTCTGCGCGAGAGAATCGCTCTCGGATCGGCGCGATCAAACCATGAAAGGCCAAATCGGCCGTGGGCGTCCGATAGCACCCAGCGTAGCATTGGTTCCTCATTTCCCTAAAGCGTTAGATGTATTCTTGGACCGATTCGTTTTGTTTTTGTCTCGATCTTTGGTGAGATCCGACAACTTCATCTCATGGTTGCCGAAGTAAAAGTAGGCATGGAATTGTTTTTCAAGATCGGCCCACTCGGGCGAGTTGTAGGGCAATGAGGAGAACCAAGTAAAAGCCGATCCTGAAAGGGAAAGAGGGAACAATGGGACTCACAAGGCGTCCGTAGCCGATGCTTCGCCGACCTTGTGCCAAGAATCGGCTAACATGCTCGTAGGTAGAAACGTTGTCCGCTACGAGAACTTTGAAAAATGCGGGATCTTGTATAGGTTGGGCAACGGGATCTGCTCAAAGTGCTCTGGATAGGGATACCAATACATATTCCACGAGTCTTTCGGTTTGAGGCCGAATTGATCACGCATGACATCTGCGATCGATCGGCCCATGTCCGGTTGTCTTGTTGTATCGGCTCGTATGGGTCGTACGACACGGGTGCTTGCCGATACGGTGGTGGCTTCGAGGCCTGTAATGATGATCTTGACGGCCTCCTTGGTACTGGTAGTGATGATCGGCGGGAGGCGGCCGATGCGCCGTGGTGGCGTTGGTAGTCTGAAACTTGATTGTCGGCCACCGGCGTTGTATCTTATCTATCTGGATCAATCGCTCGGCGCCGATTGTCATTGAACATGTTGGCAATCCGATCTAGGGGCGTGGCTCGTGTCGGTTCAGCATAGTAATTGCTGGCCTTATAGCCGATTCACCGGGATTTGGCGACCGAGGACTCCTCCTGGCGGCCCTTGTTGTGCTAGTGGGTGGATCGGCCGATTCGTGTGACCGGGTCTGTAACCGGGAAATTGGCCGTCGTGAAGTACGTCGGCCCTCGATGCAGCTGGTCGGCTATCTTGGCGTCGACCACGGTAGCGATCATGTTATTGAGAGTGTTGACCAAGTATGCTACTTTGGTTGACCAACACGTGATGGACAGTAGAGTCGATCCGGTCCTGTAGAGAATACACGGCCGAGTTGTCTTTCGGGTCGGCTCCTCCACCTTCTGTTTGCCTTTCGCCTCATTAGAGGAGGATGCCTTAGGGTCATTCATGTTGAACTTATATTTTTGATGCACGGCTCCAGATCTTGTTTGGGTGAAAGATTGCAAGTAGTTAGCCTGGCGTTCTTCCACCATCTTCTATAATCGGCTTGTTGTTTAGCCGATAACTGCTCCATCTTAACAGGCACGATGTTGTCTTGGGAAATGCCGGGGCTCTTGGAGTCGACCATCTTGCCGGCTGAATCTATGCGTCGAGTCGAGGCGCGAGAGAGACTCCCCCGGCGTGCCAAGAAGCGTGTTGATGAGAAATTTCTCTCATGCGCTGGCTGGGAGATCGCTTAACTCCGGAGCGAGTCCTTCTGGCTGCTGTGCTATGCGGGGTGTGCCAATTGGTTTGATCTGTTAACCAACAAGAAAAACAAAGAAATATGCGTTAAGTGTTAGGTTAGATCCCCTTTGGATCGACGAGGGAATCCATGAGCATATATATGCTATCCTAAAATATATTTAAGCCAAACGACGGAATGGATCGGCTATACCGAGGAAGGCATCAATCGTTTAACCTAAATACGATAAAGGATAATATGTGTATGAATCGATAACCTAGCCGATCTTGGAAAGCTAACGATGAATCGGATATCATTCTTGAATCAAATGCATAGCCTGGAAATCGGCCATCGGCTATCGATAATGGGCTGATTTCGGCTAGCGACGTCCGACAAGAATGCGATCTTAACATAAGAGGCAGTCCTAACACAAATTTAATAATAAATATATTAAAAGAAACATATCAGGGTAGGTAAGGCCGACTGAAACCCCCGCGCTGTCTCTAAACATTATAAATCTTAACTGAATAGATCATTGATAGTTCTAAAAACGACTTAATAGTTCGAACCCGATGCAGCATTAAGTATAAAAAGAAAAACCTAATCTGATTGCAGCCGATTTATATCCCTCGAGACGGTGGATACCGCATATAAACTAGCCAACCTTTAGATCTAGCCCTATCATTGCAAGTTCTTGATAGAACTAGCCAATGTTAGGATAGATCTAAACATTAGTCTAGTTTATATACGCTATATGATAAATAGTGCAGTATAAACTCTTGAATCTAATGTGTCATTGCGATGGAAGCACTAGAAACAACGAGATCATACCACTAATGACAAGCATTTACCTAGATGCAGGGATCCAAATGATGCGCAGTAGCCAAACAAAGTGCTCGTCTCGAAGAAAAGGTTGGCGATGCGGAAGATTTGATTGATTGTGTTTTTTTATTTACGGGGTCTCGGGTCTTATTTATACCCAAGATACAATTATACGTACAAACCCTGGACTCTATCTAAACTACTATTTAAAACACAACATTATCCCGAGAAGGACCCATGCTAGTGTTACGACTAACAGTTTAAACAAACTCCTAAATTACGAGATACAATTGCCGTTACGGACTCTATCCATAGGTGGCAATATCGTTTAACGCACAACTAATAACGGAATCTTCTATTTATCTTTGAAGCCGCTGCATCGAAACGGTTTTATCTCTTCGACTGGAATCGGCTATCTGCCATTGTCCGATCCAACCTTAGCCGATTGGCCTCGCGGCCGATCACTTCTCGGCCCGATGCGGCCTCTGTTTCCACACCAAACCAGCCGATCCGATTCGCCGCCTTTGCGGACTTAGGGACTCAATCACCAAATTTCGGTGTTAACACTTTTTAATTGATTAAAAATAGTTCCGGTCTCGAAAATTCCCGTAAAAATCGTTAGCGTATTTTGACATGTAGAATTTAAGAAAAATCCCACCATGCCATTTCCATTTATTAAATGCATCTTAAAATTAATTGTTGACTCAGTTAATTCCGGGAATTCCGATTATTTGAGGGTAAATTATTTAAACGATTTAGGGGCAAAACTCGAGTGCGACAAACCTACCCCCTTAAATGGAATCTCGACCCCGAGATTCGGAGGCACCTGGTGAAAAGGTGCGGGTGCACGGCCTTTAGCTCATCTTCTCTTTCCCAAGTAATTTCTTCTTCGGAGTGAGGAGTCCACTGAACTTTGCAAAACCTGAAAATTTTGTTCCGAGTCCTTCTTTCACTGGTCTCGAGGATACGAGATGGTCTCTCCACATAGGTCAAGTCCTCCTGAATTTCAATCTAGTCTGGACTCGCCTGCTCTTCTGGTACCCTCAAACACTTCTTTAACTGAGACACGTGAAACACGTTGTGAATACCAGCCATGTTGGATGGAAGCCCAAGCTAATAGGCTACTTCTCCTCGACGTTCTCAAATTCTATATGGTCCCACAAAACGTGGTGCAAACTTGCCTTTGGTTTGAAAACGGTGTACTCCCCGGAGCGGTGTAACACGAAGGTACACAAAATCCCCTACTTCAAAAGCGAGATCTCTTCGACGATTGTCCGCATAGCTCTTCCGCCGAGCTGCGCAATTCTCAATCTTTCCCGAATCGTTCGGACTTTTGTTTCTGCTTCGCTTATCACTTCTGTGCCAAACAACTGACGTTCACCAGTCTGATCCCAGAAAAGGGGTGCACAACACTTTCGTCCATACAACGCCTCATAGGTGCCATTTGAATGCTGGCTTGATAACTATTGTTATAGGAGAATTCTGCATAGGGCAAACTCTTGTCCCACGCTGTACCAAATTCAAGCGCACATGCTCTCAACATGTCTTCCACAATTTGATTCACTCTCTCCGTTTGACCATCTGCTTGCAGATGATAGGCCGTACTGAAATTCAGACGGGTACCAAGCTCTTCTTGCAACTTCTTTTGGAAGTAAACTGACTTCCTCAGTCAGACACGATCTTCTTAGGCACTCCATGTAAACACATGATTCTAGCAAGGTATAGCTCTGCTAACTTCTTTCCCGAGTAGGTAATATGCACTGGTATGAAGTGAGCCACTTTCGTAAGTCGATCCACAAAGACCCAATGTGAATCATACCCTGACGATGTGCGGGGTAAACCCGTGATGAAATGTTCCAATTTCTTCACATTTCCATTCCAGAATTTGGAGGGGTCGCAACAATCCTGCGGGCCGTTGATGTTCGTCCTTGACACGCTGACAAACATCACAAAGTGTAGCAAACTCAGCTATTTCTCTACTCATACTGACCCACCAAAACTTCTCTTTGAGATCTTGATACATCTTTGTACTGCCTGGATGAATTGAATATTGAGTTTGGTGAGCTTCCGTAAGGATCAGCTTCTTCAAATCTTTATCTTCTGGCACACACAATCTCCTTTCCATTCAGATTGTTCCATGCTCGTCTTCTGTAAAGTCGTGAGCTTTTCCGACTCTCATGTTCTTCTTGAGTTCAGCCATCTCGGGATCTGATGCCTGAGTAGCCCGAATTTGATCAATGAGAGTGGGTTGGGCTTCCAGAGCGGCCACAAAACCAAAATCCACAACATGTAGATTCATGCGCTCAAATTCTCGCTGCAACTGATCACACATTCTTTCTACGTTGATGTTGTTGCAGTAACTCTTCCGGCTCAAAGCATCTGCTACCACATTAGCTTTAGGGATGGTAATGTATCCCCAAATCATAATCCTTGATCAATTCCAACCATCTTCGCGACGAAGGTTCAAGTCCGGTTGGATGAAGATATACTTGAGACTTTTATGATCTGTATACACTTCACAACGGTTGGCAATTAGGTAGTGTCGCCAGATCTTCAGGGCATGAACTACTGCGGCTAATTCTAGATCATGAGTTGGATAGTTATTCTCATGCAGACGCAATTGACGGGAAGCATATGCGACCACTTTGCCTTCTTGCATCAACACACATCCTAGCCTTTGGCGGGATGCATCACAATAAACTTGAAAATCTTTTACTGGATCTGGCAGTATCAATACTGGCGCAGACACCAACATCTTCTTAAGCTCTTCAAAACTCTTGTTACATTCTGCTGACCACTTAAATTTCTCATATTTCTTCAACAATTGAGTCATCGGCTTGGAAATTTTGGAGAAATTCTCAATGAAGCAGAGGTAATAACCCACAAGTCCAAGAAAACTTTGGATCTGCGTGACTGTTTTTGGTGGAGCCCACTTGGTAATTGATTCCACATTTGACAGATCCACTGCTACTCCTTGAGCATTCAAAATGTGGCCGAAGAACTGCACTTCCTTTAACCAGAAAGCACACTTGCTAAACTTGGCGTAGAGTTGATGATCCCTCAATTTCTCGAGCACTAACCAGAGATGATGCTCATGTTCTTCCTCGGTCTTAGAGTAGATCAAAATGTCGTCAATGAACACCACAACAAATTTGTCCAAGAATTCCATAAACACCTTGTTCATCAGATTCATAAAGAAAGCCGGTGCGTTGGTGGAGTCAAAGACATGGCTGTACACTCATACGAGCCGTCTGAGTGATAAAAGCTGTCTTGGCAATGTCCTCTTCCCGAATTCTCAACTGATGATAGCCTGATCGCAGGTCTATCTTGGAAAATACCTTTGCCCCCTTGGGTTGATCAAACAAATCATAAATCCGTGGTAGAGGATACTTGTTCTTGATAGTGACTTCATTGAGTGCGTGATAATCGACACACATTCTCTTGGTCTTGTCTTTCTTCTCCACAAATATCACCGAAGCACCCCAAGGCGACGTGCTTGGGTGGATATAACCTTTCTGCAACTATTCATCCACTTGCTTCTTCACTTCTGCCAACTCATTGGCTCCCATTCTATACGGCCTCTTGTGATTTGGGGCGGTTCCGGGTACTAGATCAATCAAAAATTCGATTTCTCTATCTGGTGGCATCTGAGTTAAATCTTCAGGAAAAACTTTAGGGTATTCTCTGACTATGGGGATATCTTCTAATTTCATAGGGATCTTTGCTGCTACTTCAGACGATTCCCCGGTAGAAACATGATTCAAACTTGCCACAGTCTTGGCTTGCATGGGAGAACGAAAAACAATCTCTTCTCCTTTCCCATTGATTAATTGTGCGACTAGCATAGTCAATTACTCCCTTATGTCTTGACAACCAATCCATCCCAAGAATGGCATCTAGGCCTTTGGATTGAAGAAGGATAAGGTTGGCTAGAAATTTAGATCCTTGGATTTCTATTGCCACTAAGGGACAATACTGAGCTGTGTCCAAATGGTTTCCAGGGGTTTGAACCCGCATAGGTATCTTAAGTTCCACTACTTCAAAATTTGCATGGAATGAAGCGTTTCATAGGAATTTTATAGAATTCCAAAGGATTCATTCCTTTGATTCAAAGGGCTATATAGAAAAAAACATATAGGAATAAAATCCTGTCATGTGGGGCCTCTCCTACGATCGTAGGCCATGGGCCCGGGATCGACGAGCGCTAATGGTTTAGGAATAAATCGGGAAAGTGTTAGTTTATTTCCTAAATTATTAGTATTTCCTTCAATAGTTAGCCAACCAATATAAATTAGGAAGTGTTAGTTTGTTTCCTAAATTGTGAGTTTGTTTCCTTTACGGATTAGCCGGCCAAAAGGCCTATATATACGGTTGTAATCTCTGTGGAGAGGAATCAAGAAAGATCAATTATTCTAATCTATTCTCTCGCTCCCTAGTCTCATCTCTTCCGCCATTGGGCAGCCGGGCAAAAACCCCGACGCCCCTACCAGCCGAGACTACGAGTTACGTAGTCGAGGCCCTGTCGTCTTGGGTATCAACGCCCTTGACAACTTGGTATTAGCTTCCAGGCGTTCCTCATCGTTCACACCACCGTCCACCAACCCTCTGCCGCCGCCGCCTGTTAACACCTAAATTTGGTAATTGAATCCCTAAGTCCTGGCAAGGGTAAAACAGAATCGGATCGCCCGGTTTGACGGAGAAGCGAGGCGCATCGGGCGCGATCGAGCTGCGAAGCTTGATCGC
The DNA here is from genome assembly GCA_019925245.2 of Oryza australiensis. NCBI lineage: Eukaryota > Viridiplantae > Streptophyta > Magnoliopsida > Poales > Poaceae > Oryza > Oryza australiensis. The sequence goes on from JAIFGZ020000284.1 coordinate 143,042, forward strand.
TAGGGTTGAATCGGATAAGAGCGGTCGATAACCGATTCTAGATTCAAAGAAGATAAAACCGTTTTTGATGCAGATGTTTGAAGATAAATAAAAGATTTGGTTATCAGATTGCACGTTAAAAGATATTGCCATCTATGGATAGAGTCCTGTAACGGCAATTGTATCTGTAAATTAGAAGTTTATTTAAACTGTTCATTGTAATGCGGCGTGGGTCCTTCCCAGGATATCGTCGTATTTTAAATAGTAGTTTAGATAGAGTCCAGGGTTTGTACATATAATGTTATCTTGGGTATAAATAGGACCCGAGACCCCCTGTAAATATATACAACATACAACCAATCAAACAACCTTCGACGCATCGCCAACCTTTTTCCTTCAGACGAGCAATTGATTTGGCTACGGGCTGCATCGTTTTCGATCCCCAAATCAAGGTAAATGCTTGTCATTAGTGGTATGTTCTGCTGATTCTAGTGCTTCCATCGTAATGACACATTAGATTTAGGGGTTTATCCTACGCTATTTACCATATATCGCATATAAACTGGAGCAATGTTTTGATCTATCCTGCCATTGGCCAGTTCTATCAAGAACTCGCAGTCAATAAGGCTAGATCTAAAGGTTGGCTGGTTTATGTGCGGTATCCACCATCTCGAGAGATATAAATCAACTACAATAGATCAGGTTGTTCTTTTTATACTTAATGCTGCATAAACGTTGAACTATTAAGTCGTTTTTGGAACTTCCGATGATCTGTTTGGTCAGATTTATATATTTAAGAGAGAGTGTCGGGGTTTCAGCCGGCCTTATCTATCCTAATATGTTTCTTTTAGTATATTTATTACTAGATTTATGTTAGGACTGCCTCTTATATTAAGATCCCATTCTTGTCGAACATCATGAGCCGAGATCGGCCTGCCATCAACAGCCGACGGCCGATTTCCCAAGCTAATCGTGTTTGGTTCAAGAATAATATCTTTTCATAAGATTCATCGGAGTACTAGCCGATTCATTGTTAGCTTTCCAGTATCGGCTAGGTTATCAATACATATATTTATTATCCTTTGCTGTATTTGGGTTAAGCGATCGATGATGTCTCGGTATAGCCGATCCATTCCAGTCGCTTGGCTTAAGTATATTTTAGGATAGCATATATATGCTCATGGATTCCCTTAGCCGATACAATGGGGATCTAACGTAACACTTAACGCATATATCTTGTTTTTTCTTGTTGGTTAGCAGATCAAACCAACTGGCACGCCCTGCACCACACAGGCAGCCGAGAAGGACCTGCACTGGAGCTAAGCAGATCTCCCAGGCCAGCGCATGAGAGAAATTTCTCATCAACACGCTTCTCGGCACGCCCAGTGGGACTTTCTCTGTCGGCTCGGCTAGGACGCATCGACTCAGCCGGCAAGATGGTCGACTCCAAGAGCCCCAATGTTTCTCAGGACAATATCGTGCCTATGAAGATGGAGCAGTTATCGGCTGAGCAGCAAGCCGATTATAAGAAGATGGTGGAAGAGCTCCAGGCCAACTACTTGCAATCTTTCACCCAAATAAGATTCGGGGCCGTGCATCAAAAATATAAATTCAGCATGGACGAGCTCAAGGCATCCTCCTCTGGTGGGTCAAAAGGCAAACAACATGAAGGAGCCGATTCAGGAACAAGACGATTCGGCCCTGCATACCTTGCAAGACCGAATTGATTCGGCCGTTCACCACGCGCCGGTCAACCAAAGTAGCATCCTGGTCAACACTCTCAAAAATGATCGCTACCGTGGTCGATGCCAAGATAGCCGACCAGCTGCAACGGGGCCGACGTACTTCATAGACGGCCGGTTTCTGGTTACGGGACGTCGGTCACCCGAATCGGCCGATCCACCACCAACACAACCGGGGCCGCCGAGGGGTCCTCGGCCAACCAAATCCAACCGAGTCGGCTACAAGGCCGGTGATTACCATGCTGAGCAGGACATCAGCTGCTGCCCCAAGATCAGATTGCTAACATGTTCAATGACAATCAGCGGTCGAGCGATTGCCCGGATTGACCTGGATAGACGGTACAACGCCGGTGGCCGCACGGCCGTTCCGGGGCCACCAACGCCACCACCGGCGCATCGGCCGCCTCCCGCGATCATCACTACCGGTACCAAGGAGGCCGTCAAGATCATCACTACAGGCCTCACACGCCACCACCGCCGTATCGGCAGCACCCACGCCATATGACCCATATGAGCCGATACAGCAGGACAACAGGACTTGGGCCGATCTGATTGCAGATGTCATGCGCGATCAATTCGGCCTCAAGCCAAAGGACTCAGGGAACATGTATCGGTATCCCTATCCAGAACATTTCGAGCGTATCCCATTGCCCAACCGATACAAAATCCCAGATTTTTCAAAGTTCTCAGGGCAAGACAACGTTTCAACCTATGAGCATGTCAGCCGATTCTTAGCACAGTGTGGCGAAGCATCGGCTACAGACGCCTTGAGAGTTCGTCTGTTCCCTCTGTCCCTTTCGGGATCGGCTTTTACTTGGTTCTCCTCATTGCCCTACAACTCAATTCAGAGCTGGGCCGATCTCGAAAGGCAATTTCACAGCTACTTTTACTTCGGCAACCATGAAATGAAGTTGTCGGACCTCACCAGTATCAGGCAAAAACACAACGAAATGGTTCAAGAGTATATCCAATGCTTCAGAGAGATGAGGAACCGATGCTACAGCCTGGTGCTATCGGACGCCCAGTTGGCCGATTTGGCCTTTCACGGCTTGATCACACCGATTCGAGAGCGATTCTCTACACAGGACTTCGACAGTCTAGCCTACTTGGCGTAGAAAGTGACGGCCCACGAGCAGCGATTTCAAGACACCAGGAAGGCCGTCAAGAACATAACTCAGGTCGTTGTTGAATCATACTACGACTCCAATGATGACGACGCAGAGGTGGCGGCAGCCGAATGGGCCAAGAACAAAAAGGCCATCGTCTGCCAATGGCTGCTGAAGACGGCCAAAGAAGAAAGATATGATTTCGACATCACTAAAGCCGACAGGATTTTTGATTTGCTGCTCAAGGAGAAACAAATCCAGCTCCCTGAGAATCATGTGATCCCCTTGGCCGAGGAGCTAAAGAAGAAGAAATATTGCAAGTGGCACAATTCCACATCCCATGCCACTAACGATTGCAAAGTCTTCAGGCAGCAAATCCAGTCGGCTATTGAGGCCGGGGAGTTGAAGTTTGCCGATTCAAATCGGCCGATGAAGGAAGATGACAACCCTTGGTCAACACAGTTCAAGCCGGCCCCAGGCAAGCCGATCAACAGAGCAGAATGACGCACGGCTTAGTCAACACATCAGTCGAGGCCAGGACAGAGGGCGAGCCAACTGGACATTACGTCGCACCAATCAACATAGTGCGCCCCGTCATCAGATCGGCTGACCAACGGCCGATCTATGTAGACAGCCGACACCGTCCTCAGAACCGGTCTCGGCGGGAAGAATCTCATGATGAAGCAGCTCGTCGGTGTGAGCCGGAAACGTAGGGCCGCCGGTACGAGGCAGCCCACAGCAGCGCCGATCCGCATTGGCATTGTGATTTTTTCAGGTACTGCTGGGAATCCAGCATGAGGCTGCCAACACAAGACGACTGCCCGGCGTGCAACGATCGCCGTGACGATGAACACAGGAGATCACCGGCTGCAAGCCCAGCCCGGTTCATCCCTAGAGCCGTTCAGCTAAACCAGAGGCGGTGGCCCGTCCATGATCGGCTCGGCCCGATCCATCAAGACTTCTTCGTCAACGGAGACCGCAACGACAACAACCGCGATGACGAAGAGGCCGACGACAAGGAATCAGCCAATCCCCAATGGTGCCCATCCGATCTCTTCACAAAGACGCAGAAAAGAAGAACTCAACGACTCAAACGTGAAGGGAGAGAAGATGAAGTTTGGCACATGATCCAAGATCAGCGTCGTCGGCTGGGCCAGATCAAAAGGCGATGGGTTCCCAAGGAGAAAACCGCCACAGCTGACGAGGAGCAAGCCCAGGAGAGTCTAGCCGATCAAGATAGCCAAAGGGAAAGGCAAAGTTTCTGCATCGGTCAACATGGTGTTCATACTACCAGCTGAATTCAGTGCTCTCGAAGCCGATGCAGACACCATTGAAGACAACTTGGTGAATCTAGCAATCTCACAGGACCAAGATATTTTCGACAAACCCGAGGGGACCGAGAATCGGCACTTCAAGCCATTGTACGTTAAAGGATTCGTCAACGGCAAGCCGATGTCTCAGAAAAGATGGAGCCGTTCACACCACTGCTTCGGCTGAAAGCCGATCAAGAATTCACATGGGGAGAAGAGCAACAAAAGGCTTTGGCAACATCAAAGACTATCTGAGTTCCCCTCTAGTTCTAATGCCTCCACAAAAAGTGATACCGTTTAAGCTGTACCTATCAGCCGATAACAAATCAATCGGCTCTGTTTTAATCCAAGAAGTTGAGGGCAAAGAAAAAGCAATTTTCTATCTCAGCCGACGGTTACTAGACGCAGAGACAAGGTATTCGCCTGTGGAGAAGCTATGCATGTGCCTCTATTTTTCATGTACAAAGTTAAGGCATTATCTGCTATCCAACGAGTGCACAATAATCTACAAAGCCGATGTAATTAAGTACATGCTCTCGGCTCCAGTGTTGAAAGGAATAATTGGGAAGTGGATTTTTGCGCTAACAGAGTTTGATTTGAGGTATCATGCACCCAGGGCAGTCAAAGGACAAGCTATAGCTGATTTTATTGTGGAGCACAGAAATGACTCAATCAGCACAGTGGAAATTATGCCTTGGACTTTGACATTCGACGACTCGGTTTGCACCAACGGCTGCGGCATCGGCGTAGTCATTATTTCACCCAGGGGGCAAGTTTCGAATTTGCTTTCGCTATCAACCCCCACGCTACAAACAACCAAGCCGAGTACGAAGCTGTCCTTAAAGGATTACATCTACTCAAGGAAGTTGAAGCCGACGTCATCGAAATAATGGGAGATTCATTGTTGGTCATCAGCCAATTATTGGGAGAATACGAATGCAAAAACGACGCGCTGATGGTCTATTATCAGCAATGCCAGGAATTAATGGACGGTTTTCGGCTGGTTACTTTGAAACATATCCCCAGAGAGCAGAACACGGAAGCCAATGATTTAGCTCAAGGGGCATCGGGCTATCGGCCGATGTTGAAAGAAATTGACATAGAGGTTGCCGCCATTATAGCCGATGATTGGAGGTTTGAAGTTTACAGCTATCCCAAGAACCCCTCTAAATCGGCTACAAGGAAACTACGATACAAGGCGTTAAGATATGTCTTGCTCGATGAAGATCTCTACTATCGGACGATTGATGGTGTGCTGCTCAAGTGTTTGGGAGCCGATCAGGCAAAAGTGGCCATCGGAGAAGTGCACGAAGGGATCTGTGGCACACATCAATCGGCCCACAAAATGAAGTGGCTGCTTCGCCGAGCAGGATATTTCTGGCCAACAATGCTAGAGGATTGTTTCAAATATTACAATGGTTGCTGAGATTGTCAGAAATTCGGCGCCATACAACGAGCACCAGCGTCAGCTATGAACCCAATTATTAAGCCTTGGTCGTTCAGAGGATGGGGCATTGATATGATCGGCCAGATCAATCCACCCTCAAGCAAAGGGCATAAATTTATTCTGGTGGCGACAGATTATTTCACAAAATGGGTGGACGCAGTTCCTCTAAAGAAAGTAGATTCTAAGGACGCAATCGAGTTTGTCAAAGAACATATTATCTACCGATTTGGCGTCCCACAAACGATAACAACAGACCAGAGATCTATCTTCGTATCGGATGAGTTTGTTCGGTTTGCCGATGGCATGGGGATCAAGCTACTTAATTCTTCACCGTACTATGCACAGGCCAACGGGCAAGCCGAAGCCTCAAATAATAGTTTGATTAAATTGATTAAAAGAAATATCTCTGAGTTCCCCAAACAATGGCACAGCCGATTAGCTGAATCACTGTGGGCATATCGGATGGCATGCCATGGATCAATTCAAGTCCCTCCATACAAGCTGGTCTACGGGCATGAGGCGGTGCTACCATGGGAGAGCGTCGTCGGCTCAAGGCGCATTCAGCTACAAGATCAACTCATAGCCGACGATTATTATCACTTGATGGTGGACGAATCAGAAGACTTAGTTTTATCTAGGATGAGGGCCTTGGAAAAGTTACGGATAAAGAACGAGTAGCCGGAAATTATAATAAAAAAAGTGGTGCCTAAATCTTTTGAGGAAGGCGAACTCATTTGGAAATTGGTACTGCCGATCGAATCTAGGGATAACAAATTCGGCAAGTGGTCACCAAATTGGGAAGGGCCTTTCAAGATCCACAAATGCGTCTCTAGAGGAGCTTACATGCTTGAAGGATTAGACAGAGAAGTCTTTGGAAGGGCTCTTAATGGAAAATACCTAAAGAAATACTACCCAAGTGTGTGGATCAATTCATGATTCGGCTCTGGTTGCTTAGCCGATTTATGACAGCCGATGTCTTGTTTCAATAAGGCATCGCCTTTAGGCATTTTTGTGCAACTTTTTTCCCTGAGTTTTCTACGGTCGGCCAATGATTGGCCGATAGCGACGGCAATGAGGTGCAAATGGCTTGGATTCACAGTTTTGTCGACACCGAAGCTATCAACAAAATTTCGGGGAGATATACATACACGGCCGATTACAAAATTGAGTGTTACAAAATTGGTGTCAGGAATTTCTAAATTTTTTAAGCTTCATAATCAACAACCGATATAAAAGTGTTTTAAGTGATTGGGATCGACGGCCGTAATTCAAGTGTTAAGATCGACGGCTGTGGTGCGGTTTCGGAATCGGCAAACGTGGTGTGACACGGACGGCTAGGGCCGATTTCAGCATATGCAATTCAGAATTGACGATCATAACAAGATACTACATGCGGCTCGACCCGATCTCATCCACAAGCACAGTTGCAAAAGATTGACAAACTATATTACACAAGAGCCAGAGCAAATTACAAGATTTGAATAGTCGATCAGAGTTCAAGCCCACTACAAAAGTTTGACGAATATATTACACGAGGCAATAGCCAATTTCAGAATGCTAAAATATTAAAAAGTTCATTTCTTTAGGAAATCGGCTATAGCTGACAGCGCCGTCCGCCTGATCTGGTCCACCTCCTCGATGGCCTTGATGTCATCGGCCTCGGAGCGACCACCGGCGAATGCCTTTCGCCGAGAGTCCCAGAGATGCGCCACGGCCGCCTTGATACTTTTACGTTGAGCATTGATCTCGGCTGGTAGCCCGGCCATGTACTCCTTGTGGACATCGATCTCGTTCGTGACTTGAACGAGATCGGCCATCAGCTGGTCTTGACGTGAGAGGAGCTGCTCAAGCTTGGCTGTCGGCTCGGTTTTCAGGCGGTCGAAGGTGGCCTTCTGGCTCTCGATGGCTTCCTTGGTCGACTAGAGGGTGGTCGACCGCATCTGGTTCTCATGTCGGTCAGCTATCCGCTGCCGTGCCCGCTCGTATTTGAGCTAGTGGGCTTCCAAGAAGGTGGCTGGCACGATGGCATTGGCTAGAGCTTCCGGCAGCTGGCCTTGGATTTCCTTGAAGCGCGCGCGGATCGAGCCGCTGTTGACCACCAGCACGTCCAGCGAGGCCTCTAGCCGGTTGCCGATGTCAGCTAGGCTGGCCCTCAGGTCTTCGGCTGACGTCACCAGCGCCTCCTCACCAATCTCGCCGGATTCCTCGAACTCCGACAGGTCAAAATTGAGGAGATCGACTATGTTCTGCAAAGAGAAAGATGATTAGAAAATATTGAGTTGGCGAGCCGATCATAAAATTCAGTCGGCTTACCATGGGCACTGGGTCGGAGCGGCGGCTCGGCTGGTTCGCCGCCGTAGCCGTCGGGGCCTCATCATCGGCTCCATTGCCGCCGCCCGCGGCAGTCACAACGTGCTTACTGGACGCCTGGGGGGAAGCCGACGGAGATCGTGGAGGCTGCAAAAGGAAGGGTTAGCTATCAAGTCGGCTAAGTTCTATAAATCAAGTTCCAAGGGACGGTTACCGATGGTGCGTGACGCGGAGTGCGGCCGGCCAATTTCTTGACCTAAGAAGAATTGTTCGGTCAGATGCAAGTGATATCATCATAAGGCCGAAGTTGATGAGATAAGGGCTTACCAGGCCAATTTTTTGCGGGGGACTTGAAACCGGAGGGGCGTCGGCTGGAGCATTGACGGATTCGTGGCTAGAGCTCTCGGGTTCAGCCGCCACTCCAACAGCCGCCGGCATCTCCTCACTGGCGACGGCGTCAAGAAACTGCGCGACACTCGGGTCCAAGGGAAGGCTATCGGTGGCGCAGCCGATTTCTTCTCTTTGACTTCTTGGGGGCAGGCGTGCCCGATGGCTGTACGAGGGGCACGACCACTTTTCTTGTGAGCGATCGGCTCGCGCACTTGCCCACGCAGTAAGGGCGCCAGCTTCGGCGCTCCCCTGCCGATCGCCGATGGAGCGAGGCCGTCCCCATCCAGAACACCTAGACGGTATTCGATGGGGAGCCCAGAGTCACTCACTATCGGCCGCTCCGTCTCGGTCTCCTGCAAACCAGAGGGCAAGTGTTAATCGGCTATATCGGCCAATGATAAGAAGAAAAAAATCATTTGGAGTTTAAAGCTTACCGAGGGGATCTCTTTGGGCAGGAGCAGATCGACGTAATAAGATGACCATTGGTGGAAGATGTGTTGTTTGATTTCTGCCCACCATTGGTTGTAGGCCGCGCTTTTCTTGAGCGCCAGGGTCATCTCGCCGATGTTGCCGAGGGGAGGGCCTGCTATGTTCAGCAGCCGATGCATTATCAAATCTTGGCTCACCACTCCCCTCGTCTCAATCTTGTCGGCGTAATAAAAGCCGATGGGCAGTTGCCCAAGACCAAACTGTCTCGCAGCTGACACAGGGTAGTAAAATTCGTAGCTTTTGGCCACTGATCGGCCCTGGTGGATCCCGGTCGGCATGCAAGGGGACGGAGCGGCGATGAACAACTCCACGCCTTGTGGGTTGTCGGCTGAGTTGATGTCTTCCCAATTGAAATCGGCGGCAACTCAAACAGGTGTTGACGAGAAATTCCTCTCACGCCGCTGGCACAGGAGATGCGCAACTCCGGTGCAGGGTCCTTCTGCGCCTACGCTATGCAGGGCGTGCCAGTTGATTTGATCTGTCAATCAACAAGAAAAACAAGAGAATATGCGTTAAGTGTTAGGTTAGATCCCCACGGGATCGGCTAAGGGAATCCATAAACATATATATGCTATTCTAAACTATATTTAAGCTAAGTGACTAGAATGGATCGGCTATACCGAGACAGCATCAGCCGCTTAACCCAAATACAGCAAAGAATAATAAATATATGGATCGATAACCTAGCCGATACTGGAAAGCTAACAATGAATCGGCTAGTACCCCGATGAATCTTATAAGAAGATATCATTCTTGAAACATGCATAGCATGGAAATCGGCCATCGGCTATCGATGGTAGGCCGATTTCGGCTGGCGACGTCCGACAAGAATGCGATCTTAACATAAGAGGCAGTCCTAACATAAATCTAATAATAAATATATTAAAAGAAACATATCAGGGCAGATAAGGCCGGCTGAAACCCCGGCGCTGTCTCTAGATAACATAAATCTCAGCTGAACAGATCATTGATAGTTCTAAAAATGACTTAATAGTTCGAACCCGATGTAGCATCAAGTATAAAAAGAAAAACCTAATCTGTTGCAGCCGATTTATATCTCTCGAGACGGTGGATACTGCATATAAACCAGCCAACCTTTAGATCTAGCCCTATTGACTGCAAGTTCTTGACAGAACTAGCCAATGGCGGGATAGATCTAAACATTGATCTAATTTATATGCACTATGTGATAAATAGCACGGTATAAACTCCTGATTCTAATGTGTCATTACGATAGAAGCACTAGAAATAGTAGATCATACCACTAATGACAAGCATTTACCTAGATCTGGAGGTCGAAACAATGCAGCCCGTAGCCAAACAAAGTGCTCGTCTGAAGAAAAAGGTTGGCGATGCGCCGAAGGTTTGATTGATTGTGTTGAATGTCTTTACAGGTGGTCTCGGGTCCTATTTATACCCAAGATACAATTATCTGTATAAACCCTGGACTCTATCTAAGCTACTATTTAAAACACAACATGATCCCAAGTAGGACCCATGCTGTGTTACAACTAACAGTTTAAACAAACCCCTAAATTATAGATACAATTGACGTTACAGGACTGTATCCATAAGTGGCAATATCATTTAACGCGCTACTAACAACCGAGTCTTCTATTTATCTTCAAACTGTTGCATCAGAAACGGTTTTATCTCTTTCGGACCTGGAATTGGCTATCGGCTGCCCCTGTCCGATCCAACCTTAGCCGATTGGCCTCGTAGTCGATCACTCCTCGGCCCGATGCGACCCTGTCTCAGCCGATCGCTCGTTTCGCCTTTGAAGACTTAGGATTCTATTACCAAATTTCAGTGTTAACACATGCCCCCAAGTCCGTGATACGAAGTGTTGCGGATTTGCTTGCCCTGTTCAAACTCCGCTTCTTTCTCGGCCTAGACCGCTTCGGCTTCTCCCCAAATCCCTTTAAATATCCACTCTCCTCGGCCGAGACGCCTACGCCTTCAAAGCGCACTCAGCATCCTTCGCATACAAGCTTCTTGCCCTTTCTCTCCTCTCCGGCGATTCCACCGGCGCTCGTTGAACTT